>OLKM01001730.1:5000-15000 GCA_900291075.1 Melanogrammus aeglefinus
ACACACACACACACACACACACACACACACACACACACACACACACACACACACACACAGGCATGCATAGACATGAAATATGAGCAATAGTAATTTAATGTCATAAACTGTTATGCGTGCGACATGGGGTGTGTGTAGAAGTTTGTGTACAGTGTGTGTGTTCATGTAAGTCCAAAAGCATCAGCAGGGCTTGATCAGACTGTAAGCCCATCCTGCTTAATGTCTCTACACTAATTCTAATTCTCTAATTCACCTCCTTAACACAATAACTCCCCCCCCCTCCCCCCCCAAATCAGGCCTCTGCTAAGCCACATGACAAGCCCGGACACACACAAATACAAGCACTCCCTAAGTCGCACACACTATGAAGGCATTTAAGTACACCAGAGTTGTTATACTCACACAGAAGAGAAGAGATGGCCAAAGTGTTGACCATACATTATGCTGGGCCCTTTAAGGTTGCGACTCCTTATACCAGACCTCTTGCCAAAACAAATGGACAGCATTTACCTGGTTTATCAATTTTGCAATGCGCAATATAAAACATCATACAAGCGGTTGTATGTTTCTATCTATGTATGTTTGTTTGTATGCATGTATGCATTGTATGTATGCATGCATGTATGTATGTATGTATGTATGTATGTATGTATGTATGTATGTATGTATGTATGTATGTATGTATGTATGTATGTATGTATGTATGTATGTATGTATGTATGTATGTATGTATGATGTATGTATGTATGTATGTATGTATGTATGTATGTATGTATGTATGTATGTATGTATGTATGTATGTATGTATGTATGTATGTATGTATGTATGTATGTATGTATGTATGTATGTATGTATGTATGTATGTATGTATGTATGTATGTATGTATGTATGCATGTATGTATGCATGTACTGTATGCATGTATGCATGTATGTATGTAGTGTAGTGCTGTGTGTATCTTTGCGTGTGTCTGTGTGAATGTGTGTGTTACTGTGCATGTATGTGCGGTAATCCGGGCCAGTCATGTAATGTCTGTGGTAGTCTACACATTGTTACGTAACCTTAGATCAGGCTTACACAGCCCCGGGTTGACAGAGTTCGCTCTGAACACTGATACCCATTATGTTCCAATCCCCCAGCATCCAGCCCCCCGAGCGGCCCCCTGCAGGCGGCAGGGCTCACCTCACTGCGGTGGGAGCGACGGCGCTGGTAATTGGTGCACTTTGTGATGCCTTATTGTTTTCACTGGGATGCGCCCGCCTCACTTGAACCATGCAGTCATTGCAAAGGAAGAATAAAGTCCAGATTCCATTTTTCCCAAGAATGTGGAAATAGATTTTTGTTGAAGTGTGTCGACTCTTGAAATGTAATCTAATTTGTTCTCTTCTGTTTGTTTATTGTCTCAATCTCAGCGCTGCATTTCTCGTGGGTGGATCCAAAATGGCAGCGCTAATGACTCCCATAGAGTCTGGGGTGATTCACCTCCAAAATGGCTCCAAAGGAGTCAGTTCAGGGTTAACACTGCGCTCTACGTCTGCTGGGCCACCAACTGTTGTGATCTCAGTAGGGGGAGGACTTTTGATTTGGTTGTGACTGGCAGCTCATGTAAACACTGCATCAGCGAGCGAGATATAGTGGAGGCTGGAGAGAGAAAGTTGAACTGCTGCCAAGAGCCGCAAAGCCAAGTTTTGGCCCTTATAGCAGCACACTGTGTAACAGTGTGTGTGTGTGTGTGTGTGTGTGTGTGTGTGTGTGTGTGTGTGTGTGTGTGTGTGTGTGTGTGTGTGTGTGTGTGTGTGTGTGTGTGTGTGTGTGTGTGTGTGTGTGTGTGTGTGTGTGTGTGTGTGTGTGTGTGTGTGTGTGTGTGCAAGTGTGTGTGTGTGTGTGTGTGTGTGCGCAAGAGTGTGTGCATATGTGTGTGAGGAAGTGTGTGTATGTGTGTGTCCGTGTGTGCCTGTGTGTGCATTTGGTGTGTGCCTGTGTGTGTGCGTGCATGTGTGTGCTCCTCTACAGTACGTGAGCACATGTGCATCTGTGTTTAACCCATTTTACGTAACAGAAGGGGTCCTTGAGTTCAGGCAAATTTAAAGACTGGGCAAGCAAGGAAGAAAGGCATGACGGAAGGGGAGAGAGAGAGGGAGAGAGAGAGGGAGAGAGAGAGGGAGAGAGAGGGGAGAGAGAGGGGGAGAGCGGTGGAAGGAGCTATATAGAGACAGGGAAGGAGGAGAGGGCGGGAGAAGGGGGGCATTGGCAGGCGGGCCGATGGCAAAAAAGGAAAGAAAGTCAAGGAAAAAAAAAAGGTTGAGGTAGGTTGAGAGACGCAAAGGAAAGCAAAGCGGGAGCATGAGGGAAAGAGCGAGTCAAAAAGTGTCTTTAAGGAAAGGAGAGGACGTAATAACGGAGAGAGGAGAAAATATTAGACTGTTCACTACCATGGCCTCAGTCAGCGGTGGGGACACCTGACATGTCAGGGGGCCGAGAGAACCAGATGAACCAAAGAGACAAAGAGAGGGAGAGAGAGAAGAAAATAGAAAAGGAGAAGACAAATGATGGAAGGAGAGATGTAATGGGAAGGGGCTTGTAAACACAACATTTCACGACAAATGGCCAAAGAGTGATAGATTGAGGAATGAAGAAAGAAAGAGAGCAAATGAGAAAGAAGGAGGAATTGAGAGTGATGAATTGAGAGAAATAGAAAGAGAATGAGAGAGAGAGAGAGAGAGAGAGAGAGAGAGAGAGAGAGAGAGAGAGAGAGAGAGAGAGAGAGAGAGAGAGAGAGAGAGAGAGAGAGAGAGAGAGAGAGAGAGAGAGAGAGAGAGAGAGAGAGAGAGAGAGAGAGAGAGAGAGAGAGAGAGAGAGAGAGAGCGAAAAAGCAGAGCATGGAGGAGAGTTTCTGGTGGGACTCCAAGAGTCAGCATCTGTTTGGCTGAGGCTCAGAAGAGTCTAGTGTTTCAGGCCGGCTCAGCCCGGGGGGACCGCTATTCCGGGCCGCACGGGCCCCTATGAAAAACAGCTTTATGTGGAAACGCAGAGATTGAGGGAGTGGGGGGAGAAGAGAAGGAGAGGGCTATATGGAGGAGTAGAGAACAAAATAAAGGGAGAAAAAGAGAGAGAGAGGGGGGAGAGAGGGAGAGAGAGGAGGAGAAAAGAGAGGCAAAGAGAGACAGAGGGAGAGAAATAGTGAGAGAGTTGGGGAGAGAAGGATAGAGAGATGGGAGGGGGGGCTGTTGGGGGAGGGGGTTAGAAGAGGAAGAGAGAGAAGGAAAGGCGGCATAAGGAGAGAAAGGGAATGTTGTGACCAGGGGGGTCATGGTATGGATATGGAAACTAGAAGTACGGATCACACTGTACGGTGGTGGTGGTGTGTGTGTGTGTGTGTGTGTGTGTGTGTGTGTGTGTGTGTGTGTGTGTGTGTGTGTGTGTGTGTGTGTGTGTGTGTGTGTGTGTGTGTGTGTGTGTGTGTGTGTGTGTGTGTGTGTGTGTGTGTGTGTGTGTGTGTGTGTGTGCGTGTGTGTGTGTGTGTGTGTGTGAGAGATAGTTTGCTTGGAAACATTTGTAGCCATGCTGTCATTCTGTCTCTTTGTCTTTCTGTGGATTTCATCCGCTGCACTTCTTCAACCCCACAGTGAGGATAATGAGGCAGTTTTAACACCCCAACAAACACACACACACACACACACACACACACACACACACACACACACACACACACACACACACACACACACACACACACACACACACACACACACACACACACACACACACACACATATTTTTGTGTCCCTCCTCAACATCTGGGCCAGCTGTGTTGTGGCCCTCAGCCGGGGGACTCCCTCAACTGTCAATCAACCACGTGCGGCCCCCAGGGACCGGCACGCAGCTGGCAGACAGGTGCTGCAGCACACCAGCACCTGTGAGCATGTGTGTGTGTGGGTGCGTGTGTATGAGTGAGTGTGTGTGCGTGTATGTGTGTGTGTGTGTGTGTACGTGCGTGTGTGTGTGTGTGTGTGAGCATGTGTGAGTCCAGGTTTGCCTGTAAATCTCTGCTCATTTGACCATTACAACAAAAACACACACACTGAGACATTAACTGTATGAAGACTCTAAACAGACATTGTCACCTGAGAGATACATGAGGGTGCACAGAGAAAGTAGTAGGTTCAGAAAATGGTGTGGGTTTGTGTGTCTGTGTGTGTGTGGATCTCATCAAAAGCCCCCCCCCTCCCTTTTCGAAAGTCAACAAGCAAAGTTTAGCAAAGTTAACATTCATAGGAGAGAGCTTGCTCGATCCCTCCCTCTATCCCTCTCTCTCCTTCCCCCCCTTTTCTCTGTCTCTCTCTCTTTCTCTCTCTCTCTCTCTCTCTCTCTCTCTCTCTCTCCCTCTCTCTCTCTCTCTCTCTCTCTCTCTCTCTCTCTCTCTCTCTCTCTCTCTCTCTCTCTCTCTCTCTCTCTCTCCTCTCTCCTCTCTCTCTCACTCTCTCTCTCTCTCTCTCTCTCTCTCTCTCTCTCTCTCTCTCTCTCTCTCTCTCTCTCTTCCTTATGGCCCTGTTTCTGCAGGGCACTTTCACTAGTCTTCTAAACAGCTGGAGTATGGAATCAATTGGACATGTGTGTGTGTGTGTGTTTGTGTGTGGAAGTGGGGGAGAGAGAGTGATAGAGAGATAGAGGGAGATTGAGTTTTTGCGTCAAAATAAAGGGATGTGAGCCATAGAGAAGAGAGACAGTAAGTCAAACGACAAGAAATACAAAGGATAAGGCAAGAGAAGAATGAAGAACGAAGAAAAAATAAATACAGCTCATTGCTTAGGTTGGAAAGGAGGAAAAAGGAGGAAATAAGCAGGATGCCTTTTCTTTCCAACAAGCGAAATAATCTTTGAACCTCTCTCCCACGTGAACTTTCTTTTAAACACATATCCTTCAAATGAATCACTTATGGTACCTGCAATATAATAAAACTCTCTCTCTCTCTCTCTCTCTCTCTCTCTCTCTCTCTCTCTCTCTCTCTCTCTCTCTCTCTCTCTCTCTCTCTCTCTCTCTCTCTCTCTCTCTCTCTCTCTCTCTCTCTCTCTCTCTCTCTCTCTCTCTCTCTCTCTCTCTCTCTCTCTCTCTCTCTCTCTCTCTCGCTCTCTCTCGCTCCACCTAACTCTCCCCAGATCCTCTGGGAGCACATAAGCCAGCGGTATCCGCGTTCTATCAGGCTTTAGGGGGATTTCAAATGATTTGAAGGCACTCCACTTGTCCAGCTTGGATTGATGTAAAGCAAAGCAGCTCCCGCAATAACCAAAAAACCAGAAGATAACACCGCGGCCGAATGGCTTGGGCTAGGGCCTTGGGAGCCAACTGACAACGTGCAACATAGAGATGGGAGCCAAAAAAAAATATATATATATATATAGAGAGAGAGAGAGCGAGAGAGAGAGAGAGAGAGAGAGAGAGAGAGAGAGAGAGAGAGAGAGAGAGAGAGAGAGAGAGAGAGAGAGAGAGAGAGAGAGAGAGAGAGAGAGAGAGAGAGAGAGAGAGAGAGAGAGAGAGAGAGAGAGAGAGAGAGAGAGAGAGAGAGAGAGAGAGAGAGAGAGAGAGAGAGAGAGAGAGAAAGCCCTCAAGGTGCTAGAATGACAAACTATTAGAAGTGATTTAGGAATTGCCACTGCAGTTGTTATTTCCTGGTCCCGGATTGCCAGAGTGCTATGGGGCATATCTTCAAATGTTTCCAACTGGTTATTGAGTTGTCGTCAAGAACGTCTTAATGAACAAGGTTGTGTAAGTCGCTGTGCAGCGCACTCACCTCTCGCTTCTTTGAATAGTGTCATTATCTTATTCTGTTACACAACTCCAACCACTTCACACAGAACATTGAGCGTCTTCAGTTTTATCGTATCTCTCCACCCAGACAAAAAGCACATTTATTTCGTTTTTTTTTTTTTTTTTACATGCTCTTTGGGTATTGTGTCGCTGAACGACGCGTGGTTCAGACATCTCAGAAGTGCTATTCATTGATATCGCCGAGGAAGTCTCACCCTGCCGCTATACCTATCTTAAGCATCAGCTACCCTCGAAGTACGCCTGTACACACAACTGAAGAAATAAAAAACACAGATTGGTAGCAAACACACCGCACTCATCTTCAATATGAAGACTTTCTCATTCTTTCTCTGATATATATCTTTGTTTCTTTCAGTCTTTGGGTAAAGGGCTTTGCCAGCAGCTACAGTGGGGTTGTTGGTTTGAGTTTCCGTGTGAAGGTGTCTCTAACCCCTAACTTTATTAATTTAATCAAACTAAGCCCCCTGCTATGACGGCCACTCCACCCATCATTATTCAGGGTTTGGCTTAGCTGCGGACATGCCAAAGGATATCAGTTAATACTTCAACGGCTGTTTCATAACCCAAAGTACTTACCACTCCTTTAAGTATAAGTAGGAACAGAATTACTGGCGCACCATTTCTTCATCTTTTTTTTTTTCTTTCTCACATCTAGTCATTCGCCCTGGCACACGCACTACACTCGTTCTTCTGAGCGACTTAGGGACTTAAACCAAGTGCTGCGGCAGCATTAGTTCCAAACACAGATGACCGACATTACAAGGGAACAATATAAAGAGTGGAACATGTGGGCAACCCGCTTCAGCTATACGGCCGTCAATGTGCGTTTACGGGCCAGCAGAATATCAAGGAGAGCCCGTGTGAATAGGAGTCCGTCATTCTATCCATTTGTAGCGGACTTGGGTTTTTTCTTTTGGTAGAAAGAGTAATAGCGGAATGACATGTTTCCGGTTGTTTCCCAGCGCTGGGGGACAACGCGGGACAGCCCTGGATCTCACAGGACGGCACATGGCGCTCACTGCAGCTGTGTGATCCTCTCTGGGAGCGCCTTCTCAACGTTCGCTCCTCTTTTAGAGACATGATCCGAGCTGATTCTGTGGAAACCATTTGATCTGATGGCACTCATTAGAGTGTTTAATAGGCAAATGACTATTTGTAGCTAGTCAAGTGTGTTTCCATTATAATGCTAGGTGCAAACACAGGCACACACTCTCACACACACACACACACACACACACACACACACACACACACACACACACACACACACACACACACACACACACACACACACACACACACACACACACACACACACACACACACACACACACAAACGAAAACATTTGGAGGGAGATCATAGATTTCCCAGTGTGCAACGGATGTAAAGACACACATGCACACACACTTCATGGTGAAACGAGTGCACCATCCCCAACAAACGCACCTTGGGCCATATGGTCCATAGCCCGAACGACTCGTTTTTTTTTTTTAACGAGCGATGTTGAATTAATTTGTGTTTACGGCGGCATGGAGACCGTCTGTGGACACACACACACACACACACACACACACTCACACATCGCCTCTGCCTGGGCTGCGATGAGGAGGCCATATGACTTCACTTATCTGCAGGCCTTGGCCTTCACCGCCTGCAGACGGAGGAGTGACAGACTAATGCCCGCCCCCTTTTCTCCCCCTTTCCTGCAATTACCCGTCTCTCATCTCTCCCTCTCTCCCTTTTCCCTCCGTTCAGTTCTTTCAGTGTCTCACTCCCTGTCTAATCCTCTGCTCCTCTGTCAATTACTTTGTTGGGTTGTTGGTTTTTTGTTTCCTTCCAGGGTCCTTTCTTTCTTCATTCCTACGTCGACATTATAGACATACATTCCCCCCCTCCCACTGTCATATAGGGGCTACGCAAGCATGAAACCCCACTTACTGTCTGGAGTAAAATTTAAATACTTTATGGCATCCAATGATCTCATTTCCATTTCCCTATATCTCCCCCCCCCCCCCCCCAGCCCAACACACACACACACACGCGCGCGCATGCGCACGCACGCACGCACGCGCACACACGCGCCCACAGACACACGCGCACGCACACACGAACACACACACAGAGACACACAGACGCACACGCACGCACGCACACACAAACAGACGCACGCACGGACACACACAGACACACACACACGCACGGACACACACAGAGACACACACACACACACACACACACACACACACACACACACACACACACACACACACACACACACACACACACACACACACACACACACACACACACACACACACACACACACACACACACACACGACCAGGGCACATGGCTCTCTCTTTCCACCTCCTTCCCTCATCATCTAATCAGCCTGTAGGGTGAGGCGAACTCAACCCAGCCGACGTTGATGGATGGAAGGAAAGTAATGTCAGATGGTTTATATAAACGTCAAATTTGACATCCTTCTACACAACCACGGACATACTTGTAACAAAGAAAGAAATAAAGAAAGAAAAATTCCCATGGGAACCCCCCCCTTAGGGCAAAATGCCCTCCGTGTTAAGGTAACACAGTCACACAATACGTGAACACGCATTTGTGCATGATTCTCAGCGGTCACATAGGCGAGGGGTCTGGTTTGAACTGGTTTCAGTCTTAGACCCTGCAGTGAGGGAAAGGTCCCCAACACGCTGATGTTGTGTGAACCAGGGCCTCGTTAGGGCCACGTGGGGATGTCATCCGTGCTGGGGCCCCCGGTCGTTAGGAGACTACCGACGCCCCTACTGATTGTCTCTCTCCCTGATTGGAGACAGACGACAGAGACGGAGAAGAGAGATCCAGAGAAGAAGAGATAGAGATACAAAGAGAGAGAGACAGAGAGAATGGGAAAGAGCTAGAAGAAAGGGACTCTACATATGGTCTGCAAAGGGAAAAAAAAGATCTTAATAAATGCGGCCTCGGAGCTCATGCAAACATTCACAAACACAAAATTAGGACTTGGCACACCATTCAGTCATTGTTTAACACACACAGACATATAAACACAAACACACAGTCACACACACACAGTCACACACACACACACACACACACACACACACACACACACACACACACACACACACACACACACACACACACACACACACACACACAGACACACACACACACACACACACAAATATTGCATATTCTTAACATCCCGTGTCTTTGCTCTTCCCGTCCTCACTCTGAGACACCCAGATGAAGGGGTATAGAGAAGGGGCCTGCGGGCCCCCACTGTGCTGAGTGAGCCAGAGGTCAGCAGGAATCTCAGGCTGGCTGGCAGTCGGTGGGGTGTGTGTGTGTGTGTGTGTGTGTGTGTGTGTGTGTGTGTGTGTGTGTGTGTGTGTGGAGGGGGGGGGCGAGAGAACGCTACAGCTCTGCGGCGGCGTCAGCCTATGGCTGACCCCGCTTAGGGCCCCAGGATTGGCTTTGGGATGAGCTCACCTCCCGTGGTCCAACCCCCCCCCACCCCCCCCCCCTCGCCCCGCATCAACTCGTTAATACTAGATAATGAGTATTGGTATTGACTGGCTTGGAGGGTATTGATTAGAGAGGATTATTTGGAAAGGGGATAGAGGGGCTGAAGGGGGGGGATGAGGATGATGATTACGAGGATGAAGAGCATGAAGATGATGAGGACGATGGTGCTGGTGATGAAGATGTCGACTCTCAGCACGAGGTGGAGCTGTAAGAGCTTTGACATTTGGGATTTAACCGTTGAAGCCTGCAAAAGGGTTCTCTTAATGACTGCCCTTCATGATGTCAACTCAGACACAAAAACGGGACCAAAGGAATTTCTGCATCATATTATTTGTGTTCCCTTGCATGCGTGGGAAAGCCGAACCTCACTTAAGAAAGCTGGATCTATCTCTTCGATATATATTGGCAGTTACACTTCAGTTGTGTCAGAACGTTAGGCTCAATCGCTGCCACAAGTACTTCAGAACTCACACTTTTCTTTCTATGTGTGTGTGTGTGTGTGTGTGTGTGTGTGTGTGTGTGTGTGTGTGTGTGTGTGTGTGTGTGTGTGTGTGTGTGTGTGTGTGTGTGTGTGTGTGTGTGTGTGTGTGTGTGTGTGTGTTTGTGTATGGTTTTGTAAGTTGTACT
>OLKM01001730.1:22500-25715 GCA_900291075.1 Melanogrammus aeglefinus
TGTGTGTGTGTGTGTGTGTGTGTGTGTGTGTGTGTGTGTGTGTGTGTGTTTGTGTGTGTGTGTGTGTATGTGCCGGTGCATGAGCGATGAGGTATGTGGCTATGGGATAGCAGCTTAAATAATAAGTGATACATCCCTGGATGCTTCCAGAACTCTCTCCAGCTGGGCTCAGCCTGAGATCCATCCAGAACAGCAGAGACAGGACGGAAAGAAAGAGCGAGAGAGAGAGAGCGAGAGAGAGAGAGAGAGAGAGAGAGAGAGAGAGAGAGAGAGAGAGAGAGACATCCATCACAACAGAGAGACAAGGACCGTGAGCGAGAAGCAGGGAACGAGAGAGATGCGCTCTGAGAAGTGAGAGACGAGAGAGAGAGAGAGAGAAGAGACGAAGAGAAGAGCGAGAGAGAGAGAGAGAGAGAGAGGAGAGAGAGAAGAGAGAGATGAGACGGAGAGAGAGAGATGAGGAGGAGAGAGACGAGAGAGAGAGAGACGAAGAGAGACGAGAGAGAGGAGAAAGAGAGAGAGAGAGAGAGATGGAGATGCAGCGATCAGAGAGACATGAGCAGAGCTGAGACAGGCCGGAAAGAGAGAGCGAGAGAGAGAGCGAGAGAGAGAGGAGAGAGAGAGAGAGAGAGAGAGAGAGAGAGAGAGAGAGAGAGAGAGAGAAGGAGAGATATGCACCGATTGGCTGACATCTGCCTGGCATCCCTTCACCTTGGATACTCTCTGACCAAACACCAACCCTCCCTCGCCACCTCCCCCTCTCCCGCAAATCCATCCATCTTTAATAAAGCAGGAGGAAAAATGGCATTACTCATCTAACGAAGGCAAGGGTCCAAGAATCACACAGTTCTCCCTTTACACGTCTACACTTCTTGTCCTGAGTGTGTGAAATAGTATGTGTGTGTGTGTGTGTGTGTGTGTGTGTGTGTGTGTGTGTGTGTGTGTGTGTGTGTGTGTGTGTGTGTGTGTGTGTGTGTGTGTCGTGTGTGTGTATACTGTGTGTGTGCCTGTGTGTTTGTATATATATAGGGTTTGTGTATACTTTTTTCTATAATTGTGAGTGCTGATTGTGTATGTGCGTGTGTTGTTGTGTGTACGTATGTGTGTGTGTATGTGTGTGTTGGTGACCTTGGAAACCCTCCATACCTTACGTACACACTTCTAGGAAAAATCCTTCTATAGGGTATGTCTTCACACATAGACACACATAAACGCCCTTATACACACACACACACACACACACACACACACACACACACACACACACACACACACACACACACACACACACACACACACACACACACACACACACACACACACACACTCGCAAAACAAAACTTGCGCACAAACTTGCCCACGCAGCAGAATGCGGCCCTAACAGCGAGGCTCCTACAGTGGCCATTTGACAGACTGAGGTAAACAGCAGTAAACAAGAGATTGTTCTTGGCAGGGTTCGGGCCCCGGGGCCCGGACCGTTCCGAGAACTGCAGGAGGTCCCGCTGGGGCTGGGGCCGGATGATATCACATGACCTGCTGTGATTTAAGTCAACATCATTACTCATCACCAGGACGCACTGCCTCAGCCACCCCTCGCCCCAAACACACACACTGTGTTCACGAGGGGTAGAAGTACCCTGTATATATTAGAGATGGGGATTTGCAATGATTTCACAGATCGAGGGATCGCATTATGGATATGATTCCAAATCTAATACTCACACAGGGAAAACAACATATTTTAGAAAAACCTTGGCTGCGCGTCAATGCTTGTTAAAATGCATACGTGCACGAATAACGCCGCATATCAAAACCCAAGATATTCCATCATAATAAAGTCTTAAAGCTATGCCTTTTGTCATTTAACACAGGAAGGGGAGTACGAGCAATTATTCTTAATGTAACAACCATTTTGGTTCACTTTTGGTTGGTAGCCAATGTTCTTTTTTTTATTCATGTTGCAACCTACGTAATGAAGTTGTATTTTTTACCTGGTTGTCCACGGTAGCCTGCTTGTAACAACAGGGGAAGAACCCCACAGGCAAGGTAGCTCAGATGTGCTTTTAGTAGTCCTTTCAGAATATTGTAGTTTCACCACAGCAGACCAATATCGATAACATTACATGACTCGGGCAATTGAAGTTGGATGGTCCTAGCACCGCGATTGTCCTTTCCTCAGTTCTTACCTCAGTTTCTTGTCCTTTACATTAGCATTAATGGAAAACACAATTGCAAAAACCCCACCACAAATGCAAAAAGCCAGAATAATAAATGCGAAAGCGGCAACAAAACGGAAGTGTCAACGGATTATGACAATGAAATGGAAAAACTATTGTTGCAATGCGGACTAGTGTTACATACTAATAATGAATATGTATTTGAAAAGTCATCTTTGAAACGGGGCCTTCTCGTCACCAGGTTATCGGCATCACACAAGAACCTGAATATAGAATCTAAAACCTCTCAAACCAGCACAAACTTTTACGCTACCACATGTTTAGGCAAAGCAAAGCCATCCACGTTCTAAACTGTGTTGGGGTATTTGCATTTGTGTTGTGCTTTTTTTTAATTTGTGTCAGTTCAGTTCAAGAACAGAGCCTGAGCTCGTCTTCAGTAGGTTATATGAGGTGAGAAAATGCTGTGTATTCGTGTTGTAACTGATCTGATGTTAATAGGTGACGCAACGCTCCCGCCGCAGAGAAGTAGGCCTATGTTTTGCGTACGAGCACATCAAAGCCAAAGTGTGGGCTGCTGTATCAATATATTTATTGATTTAGCTTTTTTATGTAGGATACGTATGATGAATGGAGCCAACATGTAGTTATCAAATACATAAAAATAAATTGAGGAGGTACGTCACATGAGCAATCGATTGACACAAAGAATGTGTGTAGGAATGAAAGTATATACAGTATATACGTACATATAAGTATATATATATATATATATACAGTATATTACAGACATACCCAGACATGCGCACACGCATGGCTGTGAGAAGGCAGCAGGTCCTTTGGCTGATGCACAGCTGACGCACAACAAATGACCCACTATAAGTGGATTTGTAATCCGCAAGAGGATTCCAACTTTGTTTACTGCCAAGAGCTGCTGCTACTGTGTGTGTGTGTGTGTATATGTGTGTGTGTGTGTGTGTGTGTGTGTGTGTGTGTGTGTGTGTGTGTGTGTGTGTGTGTGTGTGTGTGTGTGTGTGTGTG
>OLKM01001730.1:30001-37501 GCA_900291075.1 Melanogrammus aeglefinus
ATATTAATGTGTGGCCAGTGGAAATAAGAAAGCTTTCTTTGAAGAAGGGATTGCATTATGAGCTTGACATTTTATTAAATATATTGTTGGCAATGTTCCTTTTGGTATGCTGGCCCTTCAATAACTCTTCCCTCCCTCTCCCACTGCCACGGTGTGTGTGTGTGTGTGCGTGTGTGCGTGTGTGCGTGTGTGCGTGTGTGCGTGTGTGTGTGTGTGTTTGTGTGTGTGTGTGTGTGTGTGTGTCTGTGTGTGTGTGTGTGTGTGTGTGTGCGTCTGTGTCGTGTGTGTGTGTGTGTGTGTGTGCTGTGTGTGTGTGTGTGTGTGTGTGTGTGTGTGTGTGTGTGTGTGTGTGTATACGACTGTCTCTCTGTAATAGGTCAATCAATGCTGGCCGTCAGAACTCCTCCCCTAAACCCATCCCCTTTTTCTCACCAAGCCACGCCCACAGCCTCAAAGAGAGTTCACCTTAGGTGACCCTGCACCCTGTGCAAGGTTGGTCCCACCCCCTTCCCTCCCTCTCTCACGCCCTCCTCTCTCTCTATCTCTCGCCCTCTCTCTCTCTTCAGGCTAAATGCATACCCTCAATACCAGCTGCAAGTATAAATTACTATACTAAATATTAGAGAAGGACAAAGAGAGAGGGAGGGAGGGAGGGAGAGAGAGAGAGAGAGAGAGAGAGAGAGAGAGAGAGAGAGAGAGAGAGAGAGAGAGAGAGAGAGAGAGAGAGAGAGAGAGAGAGAGAGAGAGAGAGAGAGAGAGAGAGAGAGAGAGAGAGAGAGAGAGAGAGAGAGAGAGAGAGAGAGAGAGAGAGAGAGAGAGAGAGAGAGAGAGAGAGAGAGAGAGAGAGAGAGAGAGAGAGAGAGAGAGAGAGAGAGAGAGAGAGAGAGAGAGAGAGAGAGAGAGAGAGAGAGAGAGAGAGAGAGAGAGAGCGCTCTGTGGAGGTTTGCAATTCAGAGTAAAGCAATAAAAACGTAACCTGACAGTAGCAGATGGGTCAAACTGTTTTTGAAAGCAGAGAGAAGTGGCGGTTAGTGATTGAGCCGGCGTGGTCTTGCTCTCTCTCTCGCGAGGGCCGACTCTTGCCATGCAGTACTCTGAACGCCAGTCTCTTTCTCAGAAGAGGGTGACGGGCAAATGACAGATAC
This sequence comes from Melanogrammus aeglefinus, assembly GCA_900291075.1. Classification (NCBI taxonomy): domain Eukaryota; kingdom Metazoa; phylum Chordata; class Actinopteri; order Gadiformes; family Gadidae; genus Melanogrammus; species Melanogrammus aeglefinus. Next base: position 31,147 of record OLKM01001730.1, read on the forward strand.
TCGTCAGCACCCCCCCCCCCCCCCCCACACACACACACACACACACACACACACACACACACACACACACACACACACACACACACACACACACACACACACACACACACACACACACACACACACACACACACACACACACACACACACACACACACACACACACACACACACACACACACGGTGTGAGGTCTTTGGGTGTGGCCTGTGGCCAGGCCTCTTATCTAAATGTCAGAGCGACACCCGTTGCTATCTAATGTGGACGGCGATTGCGCAGCCGAGGGCAGCCCCCGTGAACCCCAGTCAGGTCAAGCTCAGCGAGAGGACTGTCAGAAGTTAGGAACACACAGATACATGGGCTCCCAATAGGGGGTTATTTATTGTAGATCATATATTATTATTTATTTATATATTGTATTATTTATGTATATATGTGCATGCATGAGCACAACAGATGTGAGTTTATACATGCATGAATGTGTGTGTGTGTGTGTGTGTGTGTGTGTGTGTGTGTGTGTGTGTGTGTGTGTGTGTGTGTGTGTGTGTGTGTGTGTGTGTGTGTGTGTGTGTGTGTGTGTGTGTGTGTGTGTGTGTGTGTGTGTGTGTGTGTGTGTGTGTGTGTGTGTGTGTTTACAGAAGGGTAAGAGGCCTGATGAGAGACAGAACATCAGGAATTAAATCTGAACTAGACAAACATGGTCATGTGGTCATGGACAGACACTGTGTCCATCAGGCAAAACAAACAGATCGGGGGCAGATTCAGGGCAGGGGCCACAACATGAACTTGATTTGTGTGCATGCGTGTGTTTTTGTCTTTGGTATGGTATGGTAAGTGTATGCGGTTCTGAGTGTGGTCTTGAAGCAATACAAAACTTTATTTTCTCTACAGTAAAGTACATTCCTTTCTACAAACAAAATTTAAGCCTTCGTGTGTGTGACTGTGTGTGTGTGTGTGTGTGTGTGTATGTGTGTGTGTGTGTGTGTGTGTGTGGGTGTGTGTGTGTGTGTGTGTGTGTGTGTGTGTGTGTGTGTGTGTGTGTTGTGTGTGGTGTGTGTGTGTGTGTGTAGTGATAGAAGCGGACTGGAATGATCGTTTATGTGCACGTGCACTTGTATTCCTCTGTGGGAAAATAATGTGGCGGGCATATGTGCACGTGCATATGTGTTCTTTGTTTTTTTTAGATTGTGAAACAAGCATGTGTATGTTTGTGTGCATACGTGCGTGTGTGTGTGTGTGTGTGTGTGTGTGTGTGTGCGTGCGTTTGTGTGCGTGTGTGTCTGTGTGTGTTTCAGATTAAGAGCTTCACCCCTGAACCTCGAAATTAGATAGGGGATTAGAGGATGCATCCGCCACCTGGCATTTTAAGCCGCGCAATTAGAACAACAACTTTTAATCAGCAACAGCCACACATGTATCTCATACTACAGCTAGCAAGTAGCACACCCTGCTAGCTCCCGCTCAGTCCCCTCTAGCCCATCAAACTAGTTCTTCAGCTGAGTATATTCACTCTTAACAGCACTGATATTAAACATTTAGCATGGGCAAGGTCTGTTTTGTTTTTTAAGGCTTACCACGACCAAGTGTATTCATAAGAATCAATTTTGAGAGTGGGACTGGCTAGGGTCCAAGCAAGGGTTTTAGCATCTAAACTTATTTGTCTTTTGCTTGGCACAAGGGGACCATCAGAGGTGGCTGGCGCTAGCCTAGGATCTAGCATCCCAGTAGCCCCTGTGCGGGGCTAGGAGTTAGTGTCACCAACTGGTGATGGGTGAGTTGGACCTAGTACTGAGACCCTTGTAAGCAATTACCAAACTCGCTATTATAGGAGCTAGTAGCGATAATAATACTTGATAATAATAATGATACAAATCATGTTGATACTACTAATATGAAAAAAATAATAATTCAGGAAAGTAAGTAAGATTAACGGTTGAGAAAATGATCTTGACGACAAATAAAGATCATTTAGCGTTTCCCTTTTTTCGCATGTGTTTTACTTTTGTATTCAAGGGATTTAGACAATAATCCTATCACAGACAATACTCTACTCAGATTGACCTTTGCATGGATTGGTTTAAAAGTGATTTTGCATTAAAAAGCAATAGGGGGAGGAAAATGGAAAGCGGTGAGGTGGAGAAAATACAGCCCAGACTATTCTGCTCCACTTCATAGCTGGCCTTGGCTGGAGGACTAAGACACAGGAAGTGTGCAACCAAACAAAACACAAGCTGTAGCCAGACGCAGCAGAAGAAGCTCTGTGTTGTTGTCGGAACACCAATGAAAACTTTCATGGACACATAAAGGCACTGAAAAGCTTTTAACGTCCTTTTTATATTGCAAATAGATTAGGCAAATAAAGGGATTTTTGTCGAGATAAAACCAAGCTTTACAAGCCAATATTTGTGTAATTGACCCATCATGAAATTGGGGTGTCATATTTTCTTTGCAATAATCCAACAGGAAAAAAGAGGAAAGCTAATGAATGATGGATGAGAGGTAGAGATGGAGAGATAGAGGTAGAGAAGAGATAAAGAGGTAGTGGTAGGGATACGATTGAAGTAGAGATAAATAAAATAAAGCAAAACAAGATGAGATTAGCATCCAGTGAAATGAAGGGGATTCAATGGGAAAGGAGCGGAGAGATTGTAGCAGGGAGGAGTGAATGAAAGAATGGGGTGAAGAGGATAATTGCAGGAAAAGGGGCCTCATTAGTACATCACTATCCCCAGTCTGCCCCCTAATTTCAGACCAGAGAGAGAGACAGAGAGTTAGAGAGAGAGAGACAGAGAGAGAGAGAGAGAGAGAGAGAGAGAGAGAGAGAGAGAGAGAGAGAGAGAGAGAGAGAGAGAGAGAGAGAGAGAAGAGAGAGAGAGAGAGAGAGAGAGAGAGAGAGAGAGAGAGAGAGAGAGAGAGAGAGAGAGAGAGAGAGAGAGAGAGAGAGAGAGAGAGAGAGAGAGAGAGAGAGAGAGAGAGAGGAGAGAGAGAGAGAGAGAGAGAGAGAGAGAGAGAGAGAGAGAGAGAGAGAGATGAGTCAGAGAGAGAGAGAGAGAGAGAGAGAGAGAGAGAGAGAGAGAGAGAGAGAGAGAGAGAGAGAGAGAGAGAGAGAGAGAGAGAGAGAGAGAGAGAGAGAGAGAGAGAGAGAGAGAGAGAGTCGGGGGAGAGGGAGAGAGAGAGAGAGGAGGAGGGAGAGAGAGAGAGAGAGAGAGAGAGAGAGAGAGAGAGAGAGAGAGAGAGAGAGAGAGAGAGAGAGAGAGAGAGAGAGAGAGAGGGAGGGGCAGGAAAAACCTAGCGCCTGACAATATTTCCTCTGCTGCTTCTGAAGCTGTCTCTCTCTCTGTGAAACTTCTCCCTCACTCTGTCTTCTCCTTCCTCGCCCTCCGCTCAACTTTCTACCTCTGGCCGCCGTCGTGCGCTCGCTGGCAGCAGCTGTGCTAGCGTGCGTGCGTGCTCCACTGCTAGTCCTGTCACGGATCACACACCATATCTCCTTACACACCTCGCATGACGAATCCGCTGTCTGCCGGCCACGGGCTACACTGGACGAGAGGCGGGGAAGAGAGGGAGAGAAAGAGAAAGAAGGAGAGAGAAAGAGAGCGAGAGCTTTGTCCTCAGAAAGAGGGAAATCAGAGACAAAACAGACTGAAGAAAGAGAATTAGAGAGTTGGGCGAGGGTGAAAGAGGACGAGATTTCTCTCTGCGGCGGTTTGTTGCTGTTGATTCGGACGGAGGTAATCCACGTGTGAAACACATCGGACAAAAACTGAACGCATTCGCTCTCCACGCACTTGAAAGTTTACAACACAAAAACAAAAGAAAAAGCGACTTGTATCTTCAGAAGCCAATTGTGACTATTCCCCCCGTGCCCCAAATAAGAAAATTATATTGCTGCGTAGTCTCTTTGGGCTCAGCAAAACATTTTGCAACAATTGCCGTTCAGCGACTAACATGTGAATATGCCTTTTTCTTAACAAGGCAGGCTTAAATGTCCATCGCTTTTTCACACCACCAAACACAACAACCCGCTCATAATCCCACCTATAAAGTGCAGTGCGGCGGACCATGATCCGCCTGCTCTGCACCAGAAAACCATCCACTGTGTTTCAAGTCTTACTTCTAGATCGGGTTCTAAGTGCAGCATTTGATGTTCTAGAACTAGATAGTGGAACAGTGGGAACCAAAAGATAAGATAGTAATTGATTCGTTCAAGACGGGGAATAAGTACAGGAGGACCAAGTCGATAAAATACTAAATTCCAAAAAAAAAATGTAATGAACAGAAATACACAAGAAATGTCATTTAAAGGAGTAGTGTTCTAGGAAACACCCTTGTGGACGCTGTATTTAAACGTTGGATAGTAAATGATGAGTGTTAATGTGACTAAAGCCGCCACTGTGCAGAATGCAGTGTTCTGGGAGATAGTGTTCCAACATGTCCTGTGTGGGGCCAGCAGGGAGACCCAGCTGGGCTGGACCTCAGTGTGGGGCCAGGAGGGCCCCCCGTTACGCTACCCCGCTCCACCCAGGGAACACCAGAGCGGCCTGGACCTCAGCTGTGGGTCTGAGTGAGTGTGCGTGTGGTTGTGTGGTTTAGTGTGGTTGTGTGGTTGCCTGGTGCCAAAGAAAACCGTGGCATCAGGTGCCCAAAGTGTGTTGTTGTTGATGTTGTTGTGCAGCAGTATTAAAAGGAAGCAGGGATACTAATAATCACACACATACACACACACACACACACACGCGCGCGCACGCGCGCACACACACACGTACATAAGCACAAACACACACACACACTCACACACATAAGCACAAACACGCACACTCACAAAATTAAACAATCACACACAAACAAACATACACACATATATCTATGCAAAACACACGTTTTTCTTTCCTTCAGAAGCATTTTGTGTGAAGCTAACTTCTGATCACATTCAAGTGAAGAGAGTCTGGATTTAAACGTTCAGACATGATGGAACAGATCTTTCTTTCATTCATTTTCTTTACCAGAGCCAGCTGATTCTCTCTCTAGGCCTGGAGGGACATACACACAAAACACAACACCACACACGCACGCACGCACACACACACAGGCAACACGCACGCAACACACACACACGCACGCACGCACGCACGCACGCACGCACGCACGCACACACACACACACACACACACACACACACACACACACACACACACACACACACACACACACACACACACACACACACACACACACACTCAAACCAACACAAAGCCTTTTCTGGTTGGATCTACTCTCCGGCTGCCGTCGCTGGTCCCCCTAACCCACTGTGGGTTTTTCTGCAGCGGCCGTAATCCAGGAGAACTCTTCATTGAGACCGTCTCAACAGATGCACTGTGCTGTGCGCGGGGCAACCATGCATTTTAATATCAGACAAATGCCTTGGCAGGAAACGTAAGAGTCAAACACGTGCTCCTGAATATTTATACACCCCCATAAGAAAGGCTTGGTTTCAAATAAAAAAAACAACTTATAGGTCTATATATTATACATGGAGAATGCATCTCTACACTCTCGTTCTCCCTCTCATTTTTTAGTGTCTCTCGCCCCTCTTTCCCTGGCGTGGGAGGCAGCTCTGGGCACGCAGCCCAGCCACATCAATATGCGCTCTGGTGAAACGCTTCCCCTAGTTCCTCCTCCCTGGTGCTGCAGCAAACAAGGGCTACAGCAACAACAGCAGCGGTGGCGGCGGCTAGTGTCCCCCCCGGATTACGCTCCCATGTGCGCTAAGCAGGTAGCGGCCGGCTAGCGGGGACCTAGCGGGTTAGCATAGCATTGGCCGCTAACCGGGCCGGGGCCGGAGAACGACGTCCTACTGACCGTGGCCATGGTGACAGCCTGCCGACGAGTGCGCCGCCGAGCCAACGCAGAGCCAGTGCCGGGCCAGCAACGCCCTGGAGGCACCTTGGATCCCACCCAGGCAAGGTTCTCGCTCAGCCTTGGTTGCCATGGTACCAGCCAGATTTGGGTCCAATAAACGTGAGTGGAACAGGCGGTGGTTTCGGTGCGTGATGGCGGAGGTGTCGGGGAGGGATGGGGACTGAGGGGGTGGTGGTGGTGCAGGGGTGGGTGGGTGGGTGGGTGGGGGGGGAGCTCTTGCTGCTATGGCAACGGGCGACATCAATCCTATGGCACACATGGGAGTCAAGCAGACACTGGGTTTGGGATATAGATCACGTTACGAGGAGGACTGCCGGCGTAACATCATTGATACCCTGTGAAACAAAGGCAGGAGCGCGGCAGAGAAGAGAGGGGATCGTGCTGGACGCAGCCGATAGCTCAACAAGGACTCTTTAATGAACACCCTGGGAGGCATCC
>OLKM01001730.1:45001-50001 GCA_900291075.1 Melanogrammus aeglefinus
TCTTGCCTTCGACGTGCCTCTCTTCCTCTATCAGCCTCCTACAGAACAAACAAAGGGGATCATGGGAGGCTCTACCTCAGTGAGAGCAACAATGAGGTTGATGTTTAAGGAGACAAAACAAGTGTGCTGAGGATCAGAGGGAGAGAGAGGAGGGGGAATACAAACGCGCTAAAGAGCGACACAAACGCAAGAACCCGACACAAAAAACTAACAATGAGGGCTTCTCTCGCTCTGTCTGCAACGCCAAAGGAACCGTTGGCATGCAGCACGGCGGAAAAGTACATGGTGGGAACGACATAGTCTAACACACACACACACACACTCACACACACACACACACACACACACACACACACACACACACACACACACACACACACACACACACACACACACACACACACACACACACACACACACACACACACACACACACAGACACACATATTTCTTAATACTTTCAATCTCTCCCCTCTCTCCCTTTCTCTCTCTCACCCTCTCTGAGATCTCCACCAAGCATGTAGAGCAGAACCTTCTATCTATAGGTGGGTAAGTGTTCAGAGTGCCCACTGGGTCAGCTAGATAAGACGTGACAAGACAAAACCCGTTCTCCACCAGGCCTGACCTGGGCTTCAGCCAGCTCCAACACACCGTCTGCCTGGTGTGCCGTCAGCCAAAGCACCGTACGCATGACTGTGGTGAAGTGGCACATAAAAATGATATAGTGACATAACAGGGCATATGGATGTGTGTATGGACTAAGTGAGCCGTAAAACATCAGTGCCATTGTTAAAAACAACAACGATCTAACAATCACACTTTAACTAAAGCTGTCTTTTGTACGTCATATTTGTAAAAGAGACCAAAAAACTATATTTAAAGGTGTTTCTTTAACTGATTGATACAAATATCAAATGTCTTAAATGCTTATAATGTGTAATTGAGCGAATGTGTGTGTGTGTGAGCTCGTTTGAATCCATCGCTATGTCAATAAAAAAATGATTATTCGATATCACAATTATAATCAATGAGAGCAGGGAAAATCACAGTGATCAAAAAAGAGACCTTTTTACTCAGACTGCTAACTGAGAAAGAAAATGTTGTACACCCTACTGAGACAGAAAATGTTGAACAACCTCCTGAGAAAGAAAATGTTGAACACCCTAGTGAGGAAAAAGCCACACTAGATTGCTGTCCTCGACTGCCTGGCAATTTTTTATTTAAATTCTGTACAGAATTACAAATATAATGTAGAGGTATTTGTTATAGTGGTATTAAATATTTTAGTTCCATTCTGTGTTGGAGTTAATGTATCAATGTTTCAATAATGCATTTATACACCATTGCTAAATAAACCCAAGAAAATTATCTACAATTTAAAATGACCAGGAAGAACACCTCAAAATAAATTAATGTTGTGACGATGTCATTAAAACCAACGATAATAATATAATACAATGACAACAAAAGCGATTGTAGCTTGAATTAGTGGTGCTGATACAAAATAAGTAAATAACGTTGCGTTACTAGGTAATGAAGTGTGCGCTAACACACAACACAGCCTCCCTTAGGCCTTCTGTTTATCATAGTAGCAGACAGGCCAGCGCAGCCAGACTGGACCCACTGCCAGGCTGTAGCCGGGCCGCACAAAGACCTTGCCCCCGTCTACGGCCCCGTCTCTGTGTGTGTGTGTGTGTGTGTGTGTGTGTGTGTGTGTGTGTGTGTGTGTGTGTGTGTGTGTGTGTGTGTGTGTGTGTGTGTGTGTGTGTGTGTGTGTGTGTGTGTGTGTGTGTGTGTGTGTGTGTGTGTGTGCGCGTGTGTGTAAGAGAGCGAGATAGAGAAAGAGAGACAGGTGCAGGAGCGCTTGGTTATATTCAAATTAGTGTAGATATTTGGGCATCATTTAGTGTGTTTGAAGAACAAATCTGTTTTTATTGTATGTGTGTGGTGTGTGTGTGTGTGTGTGTGTGTGTGTGTGTGTGTGTGTGTGTGTGTGTGTGTGTGTGTGTGTGTGTGTGTGTGTGTGTGTGTGTGTGGTGTGTGTGTTTGTGTGTGTGTACCGAAACTGGGTGACTCCAGAAATGTTCAGTTGAGATAATATTAGGTTGTTTGTGTGTGTGTGTGTGTGTGTGTGTGTGTGTGTGTGTGTGTGTGTGTGTGTGTGTGTGTGTGTGTGTGTGTGTGTGTGTGTGTGTGTGTGTGTGTGTGTGTGTGTGTGTGTGTGTATTAGCGTGTGTTTGTGTGTGTGTTTATATTTTTGTAGCCAGTCAATGGCGAAGCACAGTGTGTTTTGAAGGTTTTGGCCATTACAGTGTTGAATTTTAGAGAGAGAGAGTGAGAGAGATCGAGAGAAACAGCAAGAGAGCGAGAGAGAGCGATCAGTGTTTTTGGCCAGGTTTTAAAAATCTACAACCGGGCCAGTGTGTTGGCTACACGTCCAGCGACAGTACACACTTCGCTGAACTGCAGCAGCGGCTGGCTGCGTGTGAGTGTGTGTGTGTATGCGTGAGCGTGTGTGTGTGGGGGATCACGTATGCGTGTATCCGTGATGTTTGGCTGAATCCAACTGTATCTATGATAATGTTTGGCCGAGAGCATGCACTGTGGCTGTTGGCTGTCTGAGTGTCCGCAGCACACCAAACGCTCTTTGGCTAAAAGTAGATGACAGACTTTTTGTGTTGTGCTCATGCCTTGTTTGTTGGTGGTTAGTTAGTTGAATATAAGTATATTTAACTCCTGTTTGAATGTGATCATGACTGCAATGCTAACTATGAGAGTACAGGATTTCATGATGATGCATGCGTTTGACTTTAGGGTTGAACACCACAAAACACACACACATACACACACACCAACACACCACTTATGACCGAGCCAATCTCTCAGCACTAAATAGTTGCTTTAAAAAGTCATAAAGCTACATCAAGGTTTAAAAAAAATCATTAAGCATAACAAATAAGTACAATGCTTACAAAAACACAACATATGATCATTTCTTTGCCATAGGAACACATTCTTACAGCGTGCATCACACAGACAATATCTGTTCTAAAAAGTGTATGTGCGTATGCAGTGTAATAATGTTACGCACAAATACAAGCCAGAGCATCAGCCAAATGTCTTCTTAATATATGTATTCATTTCATATCTGATTTTGAAGATGTGAGAAAATAATTAAATATTAATTAAAAAGCAATGTACATTTTATATAATCTACTATGTTTAACATCACTTCATAATTCATTAATTCATTAATCAATTAATAACTCAATTATATTAATTGAAAACATAATAAAATCTACAAAACAAAATATTTATGTTGTTGCAAATGTCTTTGACGGGTTTAATAAACATGTGGGTTAAAATAAAGTGCTACCATCTGATATGAATAAATAGGTGGCTATTTGTGTATGCATGCGTGTGTATGTTTGTACCCAGGTTTAAATGTCTTATGTCGACACATGTGTGTGTGTGTGCGTATATTTGTACCTAGGTTTGTCTGTCGTAGGTCGACATATATGTGTGTGTGTGTGCGTGTGTGTACCCAGGTTTCTATGTCCTACGTTGACGTATGTTTGTGTGTGTGCATGCGTGCGTCTGCGTGCGCCTGTATGTGTATGTTTATGTTTGTGCGTGTGTGCATGAAAATGTCAGGAACACACACACGTCACACACACACACACACACACACACGTCACACATGCTACTCTCGTGTGCACATCATCCCCCCCCCCCCCCCCGCACATGACACAGCTGCGATCCCCCAACAAGAGGTGGTAGGGCCACGTACCTGGCGTGTGGACGAAGTAGGCCAGGTAGAGGTCCAGCTCCTTCACCGACACCCCGATGTGATGGGGCTGGACGCACAGGCCGTGGTTGGAGCACTGGGGCGACTTGACCAGCCGCTCTCCGTCCGTGCTCTCCAGAGGGCTGCCCTTGAACAGGATCACCATCACCAGGTCCAGCCGCCACACCTTGTCCGCCTGCCGCAGGCAGTCGATACGCCGGATCTTGCCCTTCTGGTCGGGGTTGGACAGCACGCAGCACGGGGCCTTCTTGCCCGTGATGGTGAGCACAAAGTCCTCACGGAACTCGGGCCGGATGTCCTTGCGCAGCTTGGCCAGCAGGCGCGACGCCCACTTCTGCTTGATCTCGGGCTTCTCGCCCAGCAGCTCGTCCTTGACCGCACGCTCTTCCTCCTTGGACATGCGCTTCTCGTGCTTCTTGAAGTACTTGCGCTTGCGGGCCTGCAGGTTGAACCAGGTGTAGGCAAAGGCACGGACGTGGGGCAGCAGGGCCTCGATGAAGGGATGGAACTCATCCTGGATCAGGGAGGAGGAGGAGGACAGAGAGGAAGGGGGCAGGGTGGAGGAGGAGGTGTGGGCGGGGGCCAGGCAGGCCGACACAGAGGAGAAAGAGGGGGAGAAGGGGGGTGAGAACGACGGGGAGAGAGGGAGCGGGGGAGAAGAGGGGAAGAGAGAGGAGAAGCAGTTAGTGCCGGCGCGCAGCATGGAGAAGCTGCGCCTGCTCTGTGAGAACAGAACGAGAGAATGTGCGAGAGGTGCCCGAGAGAGAGAGAGCCAGAAGGAGAGAGAGAGAGAGAGAGAGAGAGAGAGAGAGAGAGAGAGAGAGAGAGAGAGAGAGAGAGAGAGAGAGAGAGAGAGAGAGAGAGAGAGAGAGAGAGAGAGAGAGAGAGAGAGAGAGAGAGAGAGAGAGAGAGAGAGAGAGAGAGAGAGAGAGAGATGCAGTGAGAGAAAGAGAGGCAGAGAGAGGGGGTAGAGAGAGAGAAAGAGAAAGAGGGAGAGAAGAGACAACACTCCCAACAGAATACAGACATTACAGCGAATTATAAAATGTCCTCACTGCAATACAACACAACACTGTTGGCAAACAGGAAGCAACAAAAAATATATATTTTAACAATTACAGCCACTGTGAATATGCTGTTGAAAGTCGTATTCTTAAGTATTTTTCTTAAAATATCTATATATTCAGGAATA
>OLKM01001730.1:60001-65001 GCA_900291075.1 Melanogrammus aeglefinus
AAGCAGAGGCTGGTGGAGAATAAACGCGCTGGGGTTGTACCGACTCGCATGACACACATGCAGCTTAGAGACGGCTCGATGCTACGTTTATGACTTTAACCTTTGCGCCGTTCGCTCTTCACATGAGAAAGACACGTGTGAATAAGAAAAGCCTTATAAAGTCAAGGAAAGTCAAAAAATGTGTTATTGTAAATAATTGTACATTATATACTCCCCCGCCCCTACTCTTTAGGAGGGCAGAATGGGAGAAAATCACTTAATGGCCTATGGTTGGCATTTTGACAAGCTAATTGGCATGGCCCTAATAGCATACAGCTGGCATATAATGGGTAGCACATTTGTATTACCTGTAAGTTACTTGAAAATGCCTGGAGGTGGTTTAGTGGGTAAGAGAATTACCTCTGGAACCACATGCACCCCTCCTGAGCCCGGACCCAGCCTCTCCCTCCGTCTCTCAGTACCCCTTCCACTGTATCTCTCCACTGCATTACCAAACACTCGCCATCTTAACAGCGCGGCCGCTAAAGCGCTACGCACTGAGCTAATTTGCGTGCGCTATCTTTACTACAGCACTGAGTTGTGAAGACATTCCTGACCATATAGATCATTTCCTTTGTCATTTTGATTTTCATTTTGGTGTGCTAGGCGCTGGATCCACGTGCAGCAGTATGGGGAGATATTATGGGATGGTTTGAGCCAGAAGGAGTGAGTTGGAATGGTCACGCTGAAAGCTGCCACGTCAGATGCTGCTAAGGCTTCCTGGCTCTCAGTACGCACAATGCAGGCCTGGATTTTACACACACAGACACACACACATACACACACTAACACACTTAAACATGCATACGCATGCACAAACACACACACACACACACACATATACACAAGCATGTGCACAGACACAGGCAAGCATACAACTGCAGGCACACAGCCTCAGTGACACACCTTTGGTTACACACGTTTAGACACAAACACACACACACACACACACACACACACACACACACACACACACACACACACACACACACACACACACACACACACACACACACACACACACACACACACACACACTAACATAAATAAGGCCATATACACACATATTATACAAACACAAACATACACACAAATGTACACAAATATGCACACGTAAACAGACAGACAGAATAGGCATGCACTAAGCAACACACACACACACAAACACATACACACACACGGAGGAACAAACACAGGCGCTGGCCGAGCGAGGCAGGGCTTGCCTTTTTGGAGCCGTTGGGGGATGTGGAGCCGTGAGCCGCCAGCCAGGCCCAACAGCCCTGCTCAGGGTGAGTCATCACACACACACAAACACAGACAGACAGACAGACAGACAGACAGACAGACAGACAGACAGACAGACAGACAGACAGACAGACAGACAGACAGACAGACAGACAGACAGACAGACAGACAGACACACACACACACACACACACACACACACACACACACACACACACACACACACACACACACACACACACACACACACACACACACACACACACACGTAATAACAACAACAACAATAAGAGGGAGAAGATTCAGAGCAGGAAGGAAAAGGAGATCAAGAAAGAGAACGACAGACATAGAGTATTAAGAAATAAAATGTCGAAAAAAGAAAAGAAAGAAAAACAACATAAAGGAAGGAGAAGAAAAAGAAGAGGATGAGAAGCGCGGTCTCCGTGTCGGAGCCTGACTTCAGCACCCACACGTGTCCTCGCAGGGCGGGACTCTCTGTATGAGCCTCCCTCGCAAAGCTTTTTACGCAGCTGTTGGTCGTTATTCTGATGCTTTATTGAATCGTTAAAAGGTTGTTCTGTATTTTCAGCTTAATAAGACAACATGTGTGTGCTGCAGTGGAGTCAACTCAATGCTGACTTGGGAGGGTCCCGGTAACAAAGAAACTGTTATGACTTTCAAGAAAATAAACATTTAAAAAGGTACTTCTTATAGTGCTTGATGGGTTTCTCCACATATACACAAATAAAATAAGACGGTTCTGTACATTACACTCAGCCTCAGGGATCTTGTTTCAAATGTATACATAAAAGGAACATTTGTGAAACAATATTTATTCAACGTCTTCGACTGTACCAAAAATCTGATGTCAAAAAGGCTTTGGCCTCTGCTTTGTTTAGGTTACATTACTCAAACCCCCGAGAATTGCATTATTGAATACAACTACGCCATTGTTGAACAGAATTTCAGAAGAGCTTTTTTTAAAACTCTATATTTCCATAAGCGGGAAAAGAAAATTGGGAGAGCTTTTTTTTTCAGGGTTGGGGGGGGCTGGGCTAGAGTTGGGGAGGCGGTGGGGGGGGGGGGGGGGTTCGAAATGGAAAGTAAAGGCACTTTTCCAGAGGTTTGATTCTCCAGATAGCACTTGGCACCATTCGTCTCCTCTAAGTACTATAATATGGTTATGATACATTAGCATTCCTCCACATCACTGAAGAAATTCAATATGTGCATATCAACCATTTTAGTCAGCAGACGGGAAGATGAGAAACAGAGAGCGTACCAAAAGAAGATGGAGTGTAGGCAGCGGAAGAATGGAAGTGGGGGGGAGAGAGGAGGGGGAGGGAGGAGGAGGGGGAGATGATGGAGGCGCAGGTACAGGATTAGCATGGAGCAGCGCGTGGTTCCTGGGGAAGGAGTAGCATTCCTTTGGACAACAGTAGATAGTCGCGGATAGACGGAGCGGGGAGGAGAGGTCAGGCAAGTGACTTTTAAGCTGAGCAAATCCTCCATATCCCAGATAACACAGAGACTCTTCCTGAGGGAGACGCAGAGATGAGAGGAGAGGGGGAGGAGGGCGGGGGTTAGGCATTCAGACGGAGTGATAAAAAAGGGAAGAAGACAGAGACAGATGGAGAGACAGGATGAATAACATGAGCGACAGATAAAAGTATTTGCACGAAGGGAGAGTCTGCGATGGGGGAGGAGCTGGAGACCTGAACCAAAACTATGAGTCTTATTATATTGGTAGTGTATGGGTGTGTTTGGCATACTACTGTATCATTTGAATTCTTACAGGCCAGGGGTTCACACTGTTTGCAGAAACAAGGAACATATGCTATGCTATGCAGAACCTGACTGGTTATTACCATTTGCAATGGGAAACCATGCATATGGATGGTTTCCAGCATGCAATTATTAAAATATTGTTATGTTTGCAATGCAATCAGCTTAAACCCAAACTCATAGCATTATGTTGGATTAGCTGTGTGTATTTTCCATAGGTCAAAGTAGTCTCAATGGAGAAACACTTTGGCTCAAATCAGGTCAATTCAAAGTAACCTCGTATAGCCTGTGTCAGCTCTAGACTGCAGGGGACGCACATTCAAAGGATGATTGGACGACGTCGTTTTAAAGCTCGAGAATGAATCCAGGAGTAGTCCAGGGTAGCCAGGTATCCTCGACAAGGATACTTTGGCAGTTATGATCTCGCACACAGAATAGGAGCCCATCATATGCGTTACATCTGACTCGACGTGCATACAACCCGATGTGTTATGTGGACAAAGGCGGTGGGAGGTTCGACGAGCTAAGAAAATATCCCTGCGTGCAATCATAACAGAGAAAAAGAAAAGAAGGCGGTATTGATGCCTACAGGAGGACTTGTACATGTGCCTACGTACCGTGTGGGCTGCACAGCAAACCAACATGCAGACAGGTGCGGACACACACCAGCACCCTCACATTTAAAGTCTGACCGATCGAGGTCACAAACAGTCTGCTTGATTTATTCTGTTTGTATTATTTTAAGAGTGGTCAGGTTTTGACTTATGAAGGTTCCATAGCTAAATTCCTCCTTTTAGACGGTGAGAGTCTAAAAGGAGGGAACATTCAAACAGTATTAATTCCCCTTGCTGGGAAAAGGGACGGCCTATTCCCGGAGCAATCCTTAACATCTGAATATAAAAATAAACACACAGAGCGCGCACGAGCTAAGCCCCGAAATGTGGAAGGGGGTGAATAAAAAAAGAGAGGAGTTGGAGAGTTTGACAGCAGAGTTTTCCCTTCTGCTGCTCTAAAGTCTGGAACCACATTTTTACTCAGTGTAGATTCTCTCAGTCGCTTTCTCTCCTTTTCTCAAAGCACACGTCTTGATTTCACTCCTTCTCTGTCTTTTCATCACTCACAATCTTTCAGCTCATCCTGCTCTGTGTTCATAAACCATCTCTCCCGCTCTCTCTCTCTCTCTCTCTCTCTCTCTCTCTCTCCCTCTCTCTCTCCCTCCCTCTCTCTCTCTCTCTCTCTCTCTCTCTCTCTCTCTCTCTCTCTCTCTCTCTCTCTCTCTCTCTCTCTCTCTCTCTCTCTCTCTCTCTCTCTCTCTCTCTCTCTCCCTCCCTCTCTCCCTCCCTTTCTCTCTGTGGACGCCCCTGCGCCAGTTAACTAGCCACAAGCCAGAGGGAGGACCGCAAGAATGCTTAAATCAGCATAATTAGGACTGTGTGTACTTTAAACACACACGTTTTCACCAACAGCCTGGAATCCTGCCACCCGTGCACACACACTCTGTGCACGGCACTGTGCGCTCGTCCCGCCATAGCTTGCCCCCCCCCCCCTCTCTCTACCTCCTAGTATCTTGGCCCACCAATATCTTGCACTCTTGTGCATGCTCTTGTTCATGCTCTTGTGCACACACCTCCAAGGATACAACAAATTCATCTTAGCGCACATGGGCACATCCCATTCAGTGACACACCACATATCCTTGCCCCCGCCCCCCCGCCCCCCCCCCAAACTACCACAGAGAAATGAGACAAACTGACATGGAGGGTGGGGCGGACCAATGGGATCCCGGGGGCCTTACAGTTGAGCTCTGTGGTGAGGTCGTTGCACTCAGCATACATCTGCGTGTGTTCTGTATTTAAGACGGTTGTTCATTCACTCGCCACAGGGTGAGATCAGGGCTACTTTCCCAATCCATATGCAGATTATCAGTCTTC
>OLKM01001730.1:70001-75001 GCA_900291075.1 Melanogrammus aeglefinus
CTCCACCAAAACTCCAGCAGTGGCTCTTAGGCCACTTTGTACGTGTTGTGTGTGTGTGTTTTGTGTGTATTTTTTTTGTGTGTTTGAGCAAGTTTGCGTGTGTCTACTTGAGCAAGTGTGTTTGTGTGTGTGTTTTGAGGTGTGTGTTTGTGTGTAGGTGTACGTGATGTAAAGTGATGCTGGTACTGGTATGTTACCAGATCAGGCCCACCTCAGCTTACAGAAGCACCTCCGCCATCACTGTGTCCTATTGAAACCAGAACCTACAGCTGACGCAGGGCCCAGCATCAACAGAACAGGAATAACACACACACACACACACACACACACACACACACACACACACACACACACACACACACACACACACACACACACACCACACACACACACACACACACACACACACACACACACACACACACACACACACACACACACACACACACACACACGCACACACGCACACACACACACAGCGTAAAAAAACAGACATTGGTCTTGGACTCCCAAAGTCATTGCTGCTGTTGAGTACAAATAAAAACAACTCTAGAATGAATTGTCTTAATGTACAGCAAAAACTGTACAGCCAGCGAGAAAACATGAATGTGGTGTGTACACTATGAGGGGACACATGATGGAACTTAGGATCTTGTTTTTGCGCGAATGACACACGCAAAAGGCATAATGAACTGTTCGGTTTATCTTGCGCAGTGGCACATCAATTACGCACTCGCACTAGAATAGCAACTACAAGCACCGTTTTATTCTAGCGTTTGTATTCTTTTTCTATAGAGGCAATTACTATAGGCCTGTTTGCTGTGTTTGCTTTCAAGCATTTCGCCAAATTACGTGGCAGAAAGAATTTCAAGTTTTCATTTGTTCTCCAAATCTTAAATACTTTAACTGTAAATAATTGGACGTAAGCTCTCGTACAAAAAAAAGAGCGGAGCGTTGCAGCGAGTTGCAGTAAGCTTCTAGTGTTGGCACTGTGTGAAGGCAAACACAGCTCTGCTGCCCAGTTAGGAGCTGAACTGAAGTCGCACTCCACGTTTATTACAGCCTACATCACATTTGGAGGGGTCTTGCTGGAGTCTGAAATAATTGATATCGGAACACATCGCATAAAGTTTTTAATTAACAACGGCTCGGTGACCTTCAAACCACATTAAAACTTTATGCTAATGATTTTTGTCCTACAAGGTTGTGAAACGCTGCCATGTTTCCCTGTAATAACCTCCCCGTGCAGTTTTGCAAATTTAATATTTTGGCTGATTGCACCTTGCGTCCAGCATGCCTGGTGTCCGGCATTAAGCCTACTTTCTGACCTTTAAACATTAATTACAAGGCACATTGTTTGTTGTTTGTTTCAGTCGTTCTTTGATAATTGTTAATTAGATATAGGCCTAAGGTATGAATTGAAGAACATCGAAGAAAATGACCTGGAATATTCCCATTTACTGATGACACGCGTACACAGCTGCCCATGCACAAACGCACACTCTGCAGCGTCACAAGGAAAAGCAGAGAACCGAATATAACGTGTTTAAAATACAGCCGTACGGTGGGGTGCGAGTGTTGTCACGTTCCATTACGGTCCGGGAAAAATATGACTCATCTTTCATTGGCGTGGCGATCATTTGAAACATTGCTTATATTCCCATAGCGATGGGGTCCAAAAAAATCACTTCTGTTTAACAAATATCAGTCGGACCGTACGCCCAACTGTAGTCTAACAAAATCAATATGTATTTCGCATATGGACAGCATGCAGGCGGACATCGAGAGGATCTGTTGCCAATACATTTTAATTAATGGAAAGAAGAGACGCTCAATGCGGTCCCGCGTCTACCACTCTCTGGAATCTATACTAAACATGCTCTGGTGCCGGACCTAATTACATAATCAGATAGGTCTATCGATTCTGACACCTCCAGGTCACTATTAAAGTTTGTTTTGTTCAAAAACCACACAATTAAACCACCAACCTATGGCTCTAAGCATTGGCCAAGCTGCATATTTGAAGGGTTGTAGGGCCGTTTTCAATTCCATCCCTGGGTTTTAACGTATTTTTATTTCGACATTATTTGTATTAATAGAAGATTTAGAAGTAAGAAGAATTTGCAACGCAACGAGTCTTTAAATTGTTAGCCTACCGGTGTAATAATATAGTGGGGAATTTTTCCGCATAGTCAAACAGCTCTATCATTTGGCCACAACTGTTGGCTTTTCTGTTGACTCTCATAAACCATTTTTATTTTAAATGGACCACGGCGGTAGGTCTGAACCTAACATTCAATCTTTCTCTTTTAAGTCTTAGCAGGTTTTGGAAATGAAATAAACATTTCAAGATGAAACCATGTAATGTATTACATGAATAATGAATCAAATGATTAGAAAATTCGTTATAATTTGGTCCTTAAGACTATAGGTCCCAGAAGCTTGTATAAACCCAGACTGTGTAAAATAACCATAAAATGTCGTTCAGAAAAAAAGATATAAAGTCTTTAACTTAGTACAGACCTATAGGAAAGGGACTGAGAGCGGCTGGCTCCTGCAAGGACACACGGCACTCGCTGCGGCCTTGGAGCGAAGCCCCGTGCTGGCGGGACAGGTTTCGTTCTGTCTTCCAACTACCTGATCAATTCACCACTCATTTATGTTAAGTTATCATAAAATGTTATGCTGTATTTTACTTAACAATCTAAATTCTGAAAAAGGGGTAACAATTAAATTGCTGCTGCTATTTATGCAGCAGCAGCAGCAGCTGAAAAAGGTCAGTGGAAGAAAATGACTACAAACTTGAGAGAATTGTTGGCTTTATGCAAAACAACAGATAAAACAGAGCCTCGAGAGGATAAGCACAAGTTATTTTAATGGAATTGTAATAGCATGGTTACATTTAACATTAATTGAAAAGCTTCATGGATGTTGAAAAATGTACATAGCCCCTCTGAGTTGTTCCCTGTATTTTTGTGGGCCTACTGTTTAACAAGATATATCTACCGTATAGCATGATATGGAGTGAAGCCAAGGTATTTCTCATTGAAAAAACTAATATTCCCAAACTGGTGAGGTCATTCTGAAGATAATATTTTCGTTCTTTTTTTTTCCTCCTTTGAGAATTATTGGCCGGGTGGAAATTGTAGCCTTTATAGGCCTACGAGCTCAGCAAATGTCTCACACATTCCTTGTGATTATATATAGGGCTATAAGTTACTAAAACGTACCTTTATATTTAACCTTGTGTTCATTTTGGACACAGGCCAAGTCTCATTGATAGAAAGAGGCATTCAACACACCAACAAGTAGGTAGCCTACGCCTATTCTAAGGAACAAAAGAAAAATCCTTTTAGGATTTTTTTTTCAGGCGAATTCCACTGTTACTTTTTAAATCGCATTACTAGTCATAACGCCTCTACTGCACTGTTTTCCCCACACTAATATTAATCAGAACGCTTCCGCACGCCGGGAACACGCCCGCCCTCGTGTCCTCGCTCGCGGTTCAAACTGCGTGTTGGAACGGATTCCTTCTACACGAAACTGCACTGCAATAGTATAAACTTTTCTCCAGTCGTATTAAATGTGTCCACCGACTGTAGCTCTCTCACACACACACACACACACACACACACACACACACACACACACACACACACACACACACACACACACACACACACACACACACACACACACACACACACACACACACACACACACACACACACACACACAAACACACACACACACACACACACACACACACAATACACGCACACACACAAGCGCGCGCACGCACGTACGCAAGCGCGCAAACACACACACACACACACACACACACACACACACACACACACACACACACACACACACACACACACACACACACACACACACACACACACACACACACACACACACGCACGCACAGACGCACACACGCTCGTAGCTAACCGCAGCTGTGGTGTGAGCTGAATGACTGCCACTATGACAGCGCAGACCTCGATGTCAGCCACCACGGTTCCAAGTTTAAAGCGTCCCGTATTTCCTTCTAACCCTATGCCCAGCTCACCATATCACCTCCCGAGTTGTATTGCTACTGTTGTTATAGTTTAACATGAGGTCGTAGAAGTATGTCTTCGTTAAGGCTGCCGAATATCAAACCAAGATTGTCCGTACATTCTCCCGAGCTCATCTTCCCTCCGTTTTATATCAAATAGATTTGGGAGAAGCGCCATTTTATCTACAACCCATGAGCAACGAAACGCAAAAGGAAGCTACCTGGAAAATTGCCACGAAAGAAAGAGGAGTCGACGAGGGAGCAGGGGAGAGATCGGTGGACACTAAACACTGTCTAAAAGTGTGCGGAAAGCTATAAAGCTCCTTAAACGCAACAAATGACAGCCACGGCACGGAACGACGACAACAATGTGGCCACATAACGACCGATGGGCATACAGGGAATGCGCGAAAATGTAAAATTCAAATATAAAGAAAATATTTTTACCTGTGTCAAGCAGTAAGGGGAGTACATGGTAATTTTAGAGATGAAAATTTGAATTCGTAACAAAGTTGGATGAAAGTTCGCTGTGGTGCTGCATTGCAAATCGCTCTCGCCGTCCCCTCGCGCTCACTCCATGCTGCACAGCCAGTAACCCCGCCTCGCGGAAAGTGAAAGCCTAG
Organism: Melanogrammus aeglefinus; assembly: GCA_900291075.1. NCBI lineage: Eukaryota > Metazoa > Chordata > Actinopteri > Gadiformes > Gadidae > Melanogrammus > Melanogrammus aeglefinus. The sequence continues at coordinate 74,688 of OLKM01001730.1, forward strand.
ATAACTTTGAGGAAAGTTTGCAGTTCTCCCTCCCTCTCTCCCTCTGTCTCTCTCACTCTCTCTGTCGCTCCCTCTCTACCTCACTTTTTATCTCACTCCCTCGGCCCCTTTTCAAATAATCATCGCCCATAGCAAATGCGCGCGTGAGCATAACGCCGTTATTATTGTTCCATCAATTTTGATAATTTCTAATTATATTTTTGGTGCAAACTTGTCGGACAGGCTTCACTCCTGTAGTAGTTATTATTGCCGATATGCATTTTTTATGATTTGGGCGCCAAATATACAATGTAGGCTTTGGCTACGTGTCTTGG
>OLKM01001730.1:77501-95001 GCA_900291075.1 Melanogrammus aeglefinus
TAGGAAACACTCAGGCATCCCTGGGCCTCTGGAAGGATCTTCATTCACCAGGTACGTGTCGGTAGCCTGAAATCAAACACAATTATAAACTCATTAGATTACATCACATAATTACCATTATTTCATGTCACTTGTAGGACGAAGAAAAAGGAAAAGTTTGGACCCACACACATGCCCTTATATCAGGGTGAATAATCTCATAGATTATTTTGCTTGCACTGGGAAAAAAATATCTTCAAACGCTGTATCAGACAATAACAAGCACATCAATGATCCCCTGAACCCTTAACCAAGCACCATGCCATTAGTATTGTGTTCTTCTCCCAATGCGCCAAGATTGTGACACTGTGAAAAGACATGCATCTGAGTAGAATTGTCCCATTTCTTTCTTTACTGTCACTTATCTTGAAGAAAATAATCATATGAAAAAAAAAGGGCAGAACACCTGCCTCTATCATGTACTGAACCTGTCAGTTATGTGAGCAGTAGCTGGCAAATAAGTCTCGCATAAATACACCTCTCTATTCAGGTTGTTTCTAAGTAGCAATTTGTTGTGAGTTTGTATATGTGTATATGTGTGTGTACGTGTGAGTCTGTGTGTGTGTGTGTGTGTGTGTGTGTGTGTGTGTGTGTGTGTGTGTGTGTGTGTGTGTGTGTGTGTGTGTGTGTGTGTGTGTGTGTGTGTGTGTGTGTGTGTGTGCATATGTAAGTGTATTTGCTTGTGTGTGTATGTGTGTGGTGTGTGTGTGTGTGTGGTGTCTGTTTGTGTGTGTGTGTGTGTGTGTGTGTGTGTGTGTGTGTGTGTGTGTGTGTGTGTGTGTGTGTGTGTGTGTGTGTGTGTGTGTGTGTGTGTGTGTGTGTCTGTGTGTGCGAGTATGTGCGTGTGTACATGTGTGTGTGCGAGTATGTGCGGGTGTGCAAGTATGTGCCTGAGTGTGCGTGTGTGTGTGTGTGTGTGTGTGTGTGTGTGTGTGTGTGTGTGTGTGTGTGTGTGTGTGTGTGTGTGTGTGTGTGTGTGTGTGTGTGTGTGTGTGTGTGTGTGTGTGTGTATTCAGAGCTCTCGATTTGTATTCTAAGTCAAACAGGCGAGCAGGCAGGGTTCTGGCAAGGCCCGGGCCTGTGAAATGGGCTCTCTTTGCAGTTCTGCTGTTGATTGGATCAACCTAGCCCACTCTACTTAGCCGACGGGAGCCGCAATCCCTCAGCCGCCATGCCGTTCGCTAAAATCCTATTTCATTTCACAACTTTCACGGATACAAAGGCGTGCGCACATACTGCTGCCAGCTCTAGACCTTGTGCCACGATTTATTCTCTGAGAAAAAAAAGTAAAAGTGTCAAACAAAGTACCTGCCGTGTGGAAACATTTAATAGAGGAGAAATACTGCTCTTGCAAGCTTGAAAACGTATTCACTCGCACATAGCTCATACATGGGTTTCTTTTTAGATCGACCACGTGTGCTCCCTTGCTCAGAGCACACAAAACACCAACACATACACGCACACACACACACACACACACAGACAGGCCATGCACACACCAATGGCACACGTGCATGCCACTTGCGCAGATACACAGACACAAACGCCATAATAAGAGCCAGACGCTGGCAGACCACACAGCCCTGAGTTGTGGTGAAAACAAAGGCTATTCATATCCCTCGCAATGAGAGGTCTCTCTCTCACTCTCTTTTCTCTCCCTCTCTCTCACATTCTCTTTTCTCTCTCTCTCTCTCTCTCTCTCTCTCTCTCTCTCTCTCTCTCTCTCTCTCTCTCTCTCTCTCTCTCTCTCTCTCTCTCTCTCTCTCTCTCTCTCTCTCTCTCTCTCTCTCTCTCTCTCTTTCTCTCTTTCTCTCCCTCTACTCTCTCAGCCCTTTATTACAAATAATCTGCACCCGATTCTATTGCGTTTTTTTCTGCTTGTGCATTTTATAATGATCTTTATAAGCTCATAAACGTGTTTTTTTGTATTTATGAATTTATTTTTGTGTTTATTTGTTACTGTGGGCCTCCAACTTTGTAGAGGAAACACTGTGCTCATTGTTGAGTTAGTGAGGAAGAGGAGGCTGAAGAGGAAGATTAATCAGGAACAGACAGAGTGAGAGTAACAGAGAGAGAGAGAGAGAGAGAGAGAGAGAGAGAGAGAGAAGAGGAGGATGAAGAGAGAAGATGAACAGAGAGAGAGAGAAGAGAGAGAGAGAGAGAGAGAGAGAGAGAGAGAGAGAGAGAGAGAGAGAGACGAGCGAGGTGTTGTGGCTCCATCCAAAAATGTGCAATGCATTGTGGGGCAGACAAACACACATCGTCACGTAAGACAAGACAAGACGGGCTGATTGGTTAGCTAATGATGGCGTGGGTACACGGCACCTGCGCGGTGGTCTGTGGACTACCACCAGACCACAATGCATCAGGTGCACCACAGCCACTGTGATTGGTTGTTCTGGGCCAGAAACAGATCTGGTGCCTGCAGTATGCCTTCCCTGATTGGCTGTCTCAGAGCCAAAAAGCTCTGACTAGGAAGGAGCTGTGTTCATTGGTTGCCACTGTCTTGCTGTACTGGTGAATGGGTGTCTGAGAGGATGACACTTGGACAACTGGTTCAACTGTGAGTGTGCGTGTGCGTGTGTTTGCAAGGGTGTGTGCGTCTCTGTGTTTGTGTCAGTCAACCACACACATTCATGCATTCATGGCAGCCACGAGATACAATGATGATAACAATTAAAATAAGGGGGAAAATCCTGGAAAATAGAATTTCCTGTAAACACGTCAATATATTCAACATTTTTGGTGGAACTTTTATTTTAACAAACAGCTCCGCTGTCTCTAATGTAAATCAAATTCCTAACCCTGCTTGTTAATGTGAGGCAATTCCAACTGAGTAACACATCGTTATCTATTTTATATTATATTCCAATTGAGCTCTTCCAACCTCGCTACACTAGGATCACATATAGATACACAATTACTAATATTCCAGATCCTCCGACCGATACCTACTACACACAAAAATGGTCAAAATGGAAGCCCCTTTCCCTATGGATAATAACCCCTCGTTTCTTGTTAACCAGCCAACAAAGATGTAAGTGTCTTCCGCCTTCATTATCTCATCAGCCAGAGGAACAGGTGTTAATGAACCACAAGCCCATTGTGTGTACCAGGGATGAACGCAGAGCTGGTAAATAGGCTAAACTCCATACCTGCCACCGGGGACACGGCAACAAACCCTGCATCCTTTGTAGTAAACCCTGCATAAAAAAACAACAACTCTGGACTCCCCAAACGCTCGTCTCCTACAGCGAAGTATGAATTATATATTGTTCTATATATACAGAACATATGCCCAGCCCATATGGCCAGCCCTGAGCAAAGGGAGAAAAAAATCTCAAAGCCCTCCTTAATTAACATTTTAGAGGGAAGATTCTGAGGCGGGAGATTGAGTCAGTGGCCTATTTGGACGCCATCATGGCCCAATGCAAATGTGCTAATTGAGACAGATTTTTCCCACTCCGCAAATATTTGGGGGAATAGGATGGAGGTTTCTCTGCCATCTGATCAGGACGGGGGAAGGAGGAATCGCTTTTACACAAGGAGTATTACGCCTTCTCTGACAAAGGAGGATTCTCTCTTTTGAATTCTTGCTCACTATTTCACAGTCCTTTTTTGGCTTGCTTTCTATGTCTCTCTCTCTCTCTCTCTCTCTCTCTCTCTCTCTCTCTCTCTCTCTCTCTCTCTCTCTCTCTCTCTCTCTCTCTCTCTCTCTCTCTCTCTCTCTCTCTCTCTCTCTCTCTCTCTCTCTCTCTCTCTCTCTCTCTCTCTCTCTCTCTCTGTCTCCCTCTCTCTCTCTGTCTTCCTCTCTCTCTCTGTCTTCCTCTCTTTCTCTCTCTGGGTATATGTTGGCGACCATATGGCCAAATTCTTTGGAGGTGAGATCTCCAAAACCTGCTCAAACACCATTACTTACACGTGTGACTACACACACACACTTACACAAACACACACTTACACATGCACATACTTAACACACACAAACACATGCACATACTTACACACACAATCACTCACACACACACACACACACACACACACACACACACACACACACACACACACACACACACACACACACACACACACACACACACACACACAACACACACACACACACACACACACACACACACACACACACACACACACACACACACACACACACACACACACACACACACACACACACACACACACACACACACACACACACACCACACACACACACACACACACACACAACACACACACACACACACACACACACACACACACACACACACACACACACACACACACACACACACACACATATACACCTTAGGGAAGGTTTTGAAAAGTACTTTTGGTACAATCACTCTGAAGTGGCTCCATTTTATAGAACACAAATGGAAACATAGCAACTATTCTCTATCTCCTCTATATCCTCTCCTATAGACACATACAGAGAGAGAGAGAGAGAGAGAGAGAGAGAGAGAGAGAGAGAGAGAGAGAGAGAGAGAGAGAGAGAGAGAGAGAGAGAGAGAGAGAGAGAGAGAGAGAGAGAGAGAGAGAGAGAGAGAGAGAGAGAGAGAGAGAGAGAGAGAGAGAGAGAGAGAGAGAGAGAGAGAGAGAGAGAGAGAGAGGGTAAGAGAGTGAAAGAGATGGGCGAACCCAGCCAACCTGTGTGAGATGGCAAACACTTCAAAGCCCGGAGGCCGCAGCAGCGATAAAGTCCACGTGTGAGAAGGTATATGAAAGGCTCAAACGGTCGCTGTGTGAGCAACTGCCAAAGCCACCGCGGGCAGAAGTGTTAGGAAACCACAATTTCAACATTGTTTCTCTTCACACCATCAGCAGACACTTCTAGAGAAAGAGATTGGAAGGCCGAGGCATAAGGAGACAATGTGTGTTGGAGGTAAAGACAGGAATACGTAGATGCATGGCTACATCAAATGTGCATGCATGAGTGCGTAAGTGTGTGTGTATTTTTCTTCCCTTACAGAACTTGAAGGCAGGCGAGAAAGGATCCCTAGCCAAACCTTACTGCTGAATGCTCAGTTTGCTGTAATTGTTGTGTTTTACACTGATAGTAAAAAGAAGTGAGGTTTTAAAATGTTTCTATTAACGTAAGCTGAACAAGCGGCATAAGAATGCACAACAATTACCGTTTATTTTGGCATAAAAAGCCCCTTGTGTAAGGCATTAAACACACATGGGAATAATAATCTGTACATGTGTGCACGTGTGAAACGCGGGCTAATCTCGGTTCACGGCCGGCAGGGTGGGACCGGCGAGCAGAGCGAGTGAAGGTGTGCGATTTTACCTAAGCCAGCAGCAAACCAACATCAAACTCACACCAAGCTGAATGTCTCTTGGCCTGGCTGAGAACGATACAGGAAAAACAAGTTTGCACAGCACCTTAAGATTTCAGCCTGCAGGTGACACGCCCTGAGATGCACCCAGCCTATGGCCACTGGTGTGCCACGGATTGATCCTGCTTGACAGGCTAGGCCACACGTCGTAGCGTTTTGCCCAAATGCTAATGATAATGTGGCCCTCTTTTAGACACTAATATTTACTGGCAAATTGCTCTGTAAACTTCTTTGGCAAAACCGGTAATCAAATGCCAGTATGACTCCATTCCTACACGGATGCTTATTCAGAACCATTTAATAAGCACATCACAACCTCTAAGGGCCCAGCCACGCCGCCTAAGTGCGTTTAACAATGAGGTTTCATCTGGCACAATCGGGCCTTTGTGCCCGACAAAGGGCCATCCATGGGAGGATTTCTTGTGGTTGTTTCTAATATAGCAGGGTTAACCACAAAGACCAGGGGGATAAAGTAACACTACAAAACAGGCAGACATACACACAGGCGGACAGACAGACAGGTGGACGAACGTACAGCCAGACAGAGCGACAGAGCGACAGAGCTACAGAATGACAGATAGACTAACATATAGAGAGACAAACGTAAAGAAAGGCAAACCGATGGATGGATACAGACAGACAGGAAGGCAGACGGAAAGACAGGTTGACATAGAGAGACAGAAACACAGAAACACAGAGAAAAAGGTTGACACAAAAGGAAGACTCTCACTTCAACCTCATTTCACAGCAGGTTGAATTAACAGCATTCACAAAAACACAGAAAACATATAAGATAATCGTAATGACAATAAATAAACACCTGGCCTCAAGCATTGCACTTTACAATAAGCACTTCAACTCAGATGACAGACAGCTTCTGCTCAGTAACCACCGCAGAGTAACCGGCCATGAAATTATAGGCCCATAATCAAAACAAAATGGGGATTACAACATCAATGCCAGTCTTGTAATATTGCCTAAACACTGGTCTTAAGAAATACACACAGTCATTTACTTGTTGAAGTAGTTCAAGGTAATTGCCATTGTAGACTGTAATTTGATAGTGTGAGTATGTGTTCAGCCGGCGTTTTGGAGTTTGTGTGGAGGGAAGCCTTTAACACCATGAGTCCGGTCACATGACCAACATTTCAACAGCTCTGGTAGATGGAAATCTTATGATGAAAAATAAATATACTGTTGAGAAAATTATTAATGCAATGCATTAGGCATAAGGTAAGAGAGTGTTGCTTCAGATTAAATGTTATTTGTGTGTGTGTGTGTGTGTGTGTGTGTGTGTGTGTGTGTGTGTGTGTGTGTGTGTGTGTGTGTGTGTGTGTGTGTGTGTGTGTGTGTGTGTGTGTGTGTGTGTGTGTGTGTGTGTGTGTGTGTGTGTGTGTGTGTGTGTGTGTGTGTGTGTGTGTGTGTGTGTGTGTGTGTGTGTGTGTGTGTGTGTGTGTGTGTGTGTGTGTGTGTGTGTGTGTGTGCGTGCGTGCGTGCGTGCGTGCGTGCGTGCGTGCGTGCGTGTGTGTGTGTGTGTGTGTGTGTGTGTGTGTGCGTGTGTGTGTGAGTGTATGGGGTAATGTTTTATTAAAAAAATATACTGAAGTAACTGTCGAGTGCATTGCATACTAAACCCAAGACAAAAAAAAAAAATTTATAATTAGTTCTGTCTGATGGATGTGGAGGTAGGAGGATAAGAGCGTTTGGGACAGTGAATATTTGAAAATGTACATATAATCAACTGAATATATAACTAATAGGTGAATATTGACATGTAATTATTGGTTGTGAGTGAGCTTTCCATTTGAGTTCCAGCAAGGGTTGGCATAAATTATTATTTTTGTTTATATATAAACATTACTGTTACTGGTGTATCTGGTCCTTAAAAATATTAAATTGCTGCATTGCATAAGAGATTGAACACTCCTATTACTTTATTAAGAGAAACTGAACGCAATTGCAATATATGGCTATTTATTCGGATTGTGGTCCAAAAGGCTGCTTTATAAGATACAATTAAATCCAATGCTTGGAATTGTAACTCAACTTGCCTGCTATTTTCATCTGCTCTCAACGTTATCTCTAAGATGATAATCCTTCCGCCAGATATTATTTGATTTTCACATGGGCATGGCAAATATGAAATACGACGTAGGTGCTGTATTTCTGAGGGTTATGCTATACACTTCCACAACACATGAAATGACGACACAAAGAGGGCCTATGTGGAACTCCACCTCCGTACATCCCTGTCACTCCCGGCGCTTAAAGTGCTCATTGATAAAATTAATAAAAATGTAAAAATAATAAGAGCCCATTTAAACAGGGGGACTATCCAATGACACAGTTGACGAAAATGCGGGAGCTCTTTATATCTGTTAGTATAAAGAATAGCCCACACACAACCACTGTCCTATGCTGGCCTGTCAACCGTGACTGCATTCGTCGCATGTGTCCTATTCTGTTTGATGTGAGCAGTGCAGAGAGGATCCTGCCTCGCTGTGTCAGCCGGCTCCTATAGGGCCCCTCGTGCACGCTCCTGCAATCAATTAGGCTTGCACGTCGTTAACCCAATCTCGGGTGCAAATTGTATTAGGCAGGTGATGATATGTATTTATTATGACAGACTCGTCATTCAGAGCTTTAACGACGCTAAAACGGTCTGTTGTTGCAGTTTATAAAAACGAGTAACATGGTAAAATAATACATGTCTGTATATATCCAGAATTCTGCTTAAAATGGATCTGCATCAAAATAAGACCATGAAGCTGATTTTAACATAAGTGATACAATATATTTCTGTTCTTAAAACAATCTGTAAGTAGAAGGCTTTATGCAAGAATGCGATAAGATATTCATGAAATACGATGAGTTATAAGGTTTTACAACCCTGCGCACTTCCAAAATCGTATAGCTCTCACAGAAACACACTGTTATATATTGTTGTTTAACTGTTCGGCCCTATAACTTTCTAAATAAACAATATTTTGAAAAACAATATGCATAACACATCCTAAATACTCGATATATTAAAAGTCGAATATCGGCATTAAACAAATAGGTCCTATACATTTGCCATGATATCATTTAGATGTAGGCGTATACCAATCCATAGTCTGAACAGAGTGTAGGCTAACTATTGAGTTACATAGCACGTACCATTATAGTGGGGAAATTTGCCAACAGTCTCAATGCCCCATTTTCCTTTAAAAGTTCGCCTTCCAAAAAGTGAGAGAGGGAGCGGGTTGGAGTGGACGGCTTCGATTCTTCGGTGTTGCCGGAAGCAAATAAAGACCTCTAAACAACTCGGCGAAAGGCCCAGAAAAAGCTCTTGGAAAGGTGGGTCCACTCTGCGAAAGATCGGAGACCAGGACAGGTCAGAGCCCTCAGACGTCCGTCGTTATTCGGGGTGTCTGGCGCGAGATGAACCCATTTCCGCAACGACGTTCGGTCCAAGAAGTTCGGGAGACGTCGGCGTCAGAGTCGCGAGCGGTGTTCCCGGGCAAACTAGAGGGAAAGTTGCCCAGCAGAGATGGGGACGCCCGCGGCACCGACACGGTGAAAGGTGTTACGAAAAAAGAGAAAGTTGACGGACGGAGGTGTGATCGAAGTAAGTTTGTTTAAATTATGTCTTTCATGTGCTGGCAGCCTAACAGCCAGTAGCGTCTGTTTCCAAACCGAGTCCAAAACGCCTCTCTCTCGCGCCGTGTCGTTCTGTTTTAGCCTGGTTTCTCTCTCTCTTTCTCTCACTCTCTCTCCTCTCTCTGGTTCCACACACACATAGGCACACATACACACAGACACACACACAGAAACAATCGGGGACACCCCTGGTCCCTGGCCGCCGCCTCCTCAAAGCTGACGAGATGAGAGAACAGCTTGCGTTTCGTTCCTCAAATCACTATCGCGTTCGCCGACAGCAGAATGCCTCCACAGCGACACCGCTGAAGCAACACGCGCGACGTGGACTTCACCAGAGCGCAGCGCTGTGAGAGCCGGTGCGTCAAATGGGAAGCTCGCTATTGCTCCAATAGCGATAGCGACCCCCCCCCCCCCCCCCCCCGGCCTCTCTGTACGCAACAAAAGACGGCACGACACCCTGTTTACACACAAATAATACAATAGATTTGAGAACAGTTGTTTACTACCACGGTGGGGGCCGTCACGTCTACCGGCAGCGTTCGAGGGAGAGCGAGCGTGTTGGTGAATTATTAATATTGCGAGCGGTTTGCAGTCTGTCGCGGAGAGAGCGCGTGGCCAGGGTAGCAGCTGGGGGTTTAGCGGCATTAGGGCGGGCTCGGGCTGAATCACGGGCGGCGGGAATTAGGCGATGTGGAAACCTGCGAGTGCTGTCTATCGCTGTACCGCTGAAGATCCTTCTTTTTTTTGTTGCAAGGGAATAGTTTACGTATGATTGTCGATTTATTAGTTATTGGTAATGGAAGGACACGGCTATGTGGAGAGAAGTTATTTTTTAGGCATACTTTTATTTTACTTCCATTTTTTAAATTACTTAAAAAAAATGTATTGTCTACCGAAAGTTTTAGATGGTGGATTCTGAGATTGGTCTACAAAACCCACGTCATTGTGGTGGTAGAGACGCTCCATAGCCTACTAAAAGCACCACATACCCACACGAGACACTGAAGGTTCGGGGACAAGACAAGTGCCGTGAACAAAATAACCATAAATTAAAGTGAAATGGATATCAAATGCAATTGAACAAACAGCAAATAAGATAAAGGCAACCGTGGGTTGGCCTAGGTGTGAACAGGTGCGATCTGTTTTCAGGGACTGAGAACCCTTTTATATAAATCCTGTAATTTTTTTTATTTATTTGATGGTCAGTATATGCATCATATGATCAACATAAAGGGCAACAGTGCTTTCAATGATTCCAGTATCTCTACAATCGCATATTTTCATGTTTTAACTCTTTCTGTCTGTTTGAAAAAATGAATGTTAGCAATAGAAAAACATTATAGCCATGCAATGTATCATCTATCTATCTATCTATCTATCTATCTATCTATCTATCTATCTATCTATCTATCTATCTATCTATCTATCTATCTATCTATCTATCTATCTATAGACGAGAGTGATCGATCTATCTATCGATGAGAGAGAGAGAGAGAGAGAGAGAGAGAGAGAGAGAGAGAGAGAGAGAGAGAGGAGATAAGATAGATATATATAGATGATATATAGAGAGAGAGAGAGAGAGAGAGAGAGAGAGAGAGAGATAGATAGTATATATATAGATGTATATATTTATATATATATATACATACTTATGTATTTTAAATGACCTAATTGAGAAATAGGCACATTATCCTCCTCAATGAAAAGTCCAACGACATTCCTCCAGCATCAGGAGCAACATGATGGCCTATCAATAATTGAGTGGTGACCTCCCTACACATTTGGTCACATAAATTATTCATACGTAATTGAATTGTGATTTAAGTTGTTATTTCAACCCAATTTTGGTTATTTAATGTAACTCAAAGGAGGGTCCCGGGTGACGCCTGCAAATGTTCCGCAGAATAGACCGATTTGTTTTTAATTGTTAAAAGGATTACAATTGAGACCATGTAAGGCTATTCACCACCTGTGTTTTTTCAATTACAGTAACCATTTATTTCTCTTACAGTTTTGTAACGGTATTTAAAATGTACACATTGATTGATATCAGTATAACATTTATACATTTTATAAGGTTAAAATCTAATGCGTTTGCGTAAAATGTGAAAAGGGTATGCATCTGCCACTTTTGAGGAATTCACGTTGATAAGCCTATAGCAGAAAGAGTCTATGTGTAAATTGTTTATCCAAAATAGATTTCAATACATTTAGTTATTTTTTTATTCGCATGGCCTATACTTTTTTATTCAAACTGCAATAAACACTGTGTTGGTTAGTTTACTGAACCAAATACTATGGCTGAAAATAACGACATAGTGGTTGGTTATTGCTTTGAAATAGCCCAAGTTAATTCATTGTCCAACAACAATTACTTCTATTGCGACGAAGTGGATGAAGATGAGGAAAGGAAGAAGACCATGTTTAACTTGTGGGCCTGCGTGCGCCACCCAGTCAGTGATATGGCAATTAGATTAGGCCTGTTTGCATGTCAAATGCGGTTCAGATGTGTAATAAACCACTGTAATCAAACATACGTAAGCTTTTAAAGAAATGTGTGTTTCTTAATCTGCAGTCACTCGACAGTGACGGATAATAACTTTGTCTTTTCCAGGTGCTGGTTGTGAAGATGTGCCCGAAGGCCATGTATGGAATTTGACCTGTCAGAGGAATTTTTTAATGCATTCCCCTTATCATTCTCGATTCCTATTGGGCCTACATTATTAAACCATTTAGAATCGCCTACCTAAATATGTATCTAAACTATATTTTGCATGTGGGGCAGGCCCTTGGTTTAGGCCTATGTTGCCATTAATTAGCCAGTGAATTCCAGAAGTAAATAATAAGGTAATGTATTATCCAATCGATATTTTTATAATGTAGTCTAGGCCTGAAACGAAAAAAATATTGATTTGATAGTTACACAGATTTCAATCAAATTATACACACATTTCATTTTCTTAATTAGATATAACACAAAAGAATAATTCGAAATGCAAATTAATGCAGACAAAAGAAAATAGCCTTCAATAGGCCTATATAAACTATTAAACATGTTTGCTTATTTGTACGTATATATAGCCACTTATAAAAAGTAGAAAACTATTAAAAAGGAACCGATCGATATCCACGCATATCCTATACCAAAAATATTAAAATGCAAAAATTGAAGGTAATAATATTGTTGTTTATTTATAATATAAGGCATTGCAGGTGCGAATAGCATATGGTTCACGAATAGGCCTATATGTGCCAAAAGGTAGTTTATAGCGTTGCCTATACTTTTCTCAGTCTTAAATTACATATGCTTTCATTCATTGGGAACTCTGTTCACAAGTTTACCATTTTCATGATTAATTAATAGTCTATGAAATAGTTTACCATGTGACTTGAGAGAATAAAATGTAATTATAACAATTCTCTATGTTAGAGGTATATTCAATATGCAGATTATTTTTGAAATAATTAGTTTTATTCGTTAAGAATGTAATCATTAATATTTTCGCACTTATTTGATGTAAATTGAATTTACCTGTTCATATAGGCAAGTTTAAATATGTGTAGTATGTCAAATTTGTTTAAACTTGAACCAATTATGGTGAGCCACATGTAGTCTCGGAGAAGTTGGAACAAACTTGGGAGGAAATACAAATGCAAATACATAATTGAAAAAGGGTGTCACCATATGTTCAAATAGCAGTTGAACATTTGTTAGTAGGCCCTATACCCTAATTGTGTAAAGGCAACTCAGGCAGCCTCCGGTCCCGGATTTAGCGGGCTAATGAACGCCTTGCGCGCTACATCTAACCGCAGCCGCTTAACGAGCCCAATACACGCGACCGCAGTGGCTCTGATACCATGCTGTTTAAAGACGCACCATTATGTGGCCAGTGAGTTCTTAAAAAAAAAACGCACTTTGTCGGAGGAGAAGGGCGTATTGTGGCAGAAGAGAAAAGTTCAGACCGCATTTGCTCCACCATTGAACTATGACGAGAGCCTTAAAACGTTGACGTTCAAATATGTATGAATAACCTCTTTACTAAGCTAAACGAATAGTGTTGGAAAATCACAGAACAATTGAATGATGGGAATCATGGTACATTGAAAATCAATTCATCACCAGTTACCAGACAATGCCATTCAATAATTTGATGAATGCCACCTTGAGGTGGATGCTTTACGGTCAGTGACAACGTTTCTGCTGTTAACGATGCTTCATGAAGGCCGGTGGGCCAGGCGCAGGCCTGATAAGGGAGCTCTAATAGAGTCCAGTTTATCAGCTCCCCCTGGCTGGTTTCATAATGTTAAAAGCAGTATAAAAATGATCCATAATAACGTGGGAGTATTTAAATGTTTATGGGGTTGTGGCAGTGTGTGTGCAGGTGTTTTGTTTTCTGTGTGTTTTCTGTGTGTGTGTGTGTGTGTGTGTGTGTGTGTGTGTGTGTGTGTGTGTGTGTGTGTGTGTGTGTGTGTGTGTGTGTGTGTGTGTGTGTGTGTGTGTGTGTGTGTGCGCGTGTGCGTGTGCGTGTATTTCACAAAGGGACCTATAATAATAGTATAGTGCACACTCATTACTAGGCAGATGTACAGTCAGTGTGCCAACATAAACCTGTGCCCTACGAAGAAGAAGTGTCGGTCTCAAATAGGTTCTCCAAGCTGCTCCAACACTTTCTCCGACGATCCTCCAGGCTCGGTCTCCTGTCTTTACTCCAAGTGATGAGAGAGGAGTGTCCCAGCGTGGCGCTCAGCACCTCAAAGCCTTAACAGATATATAGCATGCATCACATGAGAATGGATCCAGTGTCCACTAACCCGCACTTGTGAGTTGTGGTATGGACATGGCCCTGAGAAAGCCCTGTCTCCCTCTGTCCGTCCCTCTCCTTTGAGAAGTGGAGGAAGCAGTGAGGAGAGGGAGAGAGAGGGAGAGAGAGGGAGAGAGAACAAGGAAAAACAAGGCTCTTTTTGTCTGCTGTGGCCGGGGTTTTAGCCTAGCATTGCAGAGTGTTGTCTAGCATTACAAATCTCAGCCGGCCCGGGATGGACACAGGAGGGCTTTGCTGGCCCTTCTCCCTCTATGGCGCACTCTCTCCCTTTCTCTCTCCCCCGCTGTCTCTCTATCTCTCTCTCTCTCTCTCCTTCTCTCTCTCTCCTTCTCTTTCTGTCTCTCGCTCTCTCTCTCTTGGCATCCTCTACGCTCTGCTGTGCAAATAGGGAGAGAGAGAGGGAGAGAGAGAGGGAGAGAGAGAGAGAGAGAGAGAGAGAGAGAGAGAGAGAGAGAGAGAGAGAGAGAGAGAGAGGGAGAGAGAGAGAGAGAGAGAGAGAGAGAGAGAGAGAGAGAGAGAGAGAGAGAGAGAGAGAGAGAGAGAGAGAGAGAGAGAGAGAGAGGGGGCGAAGAGGAAAGGACAGATGGAAAGTAAAAAGGAATCAAGGCTGTAAGGAAATTATGGTTAGGTCCTTAGTGTTATAAGAGGCAAGTGAGACTGAAAGGAACTACACTGAAGCAGAAAATAAAGTTTTTAACATAAGCGTGCCACGTGTATCTTGACCCTCAGCTGAATCTCTCTACTCCAATCAAAGATCTCTCTTCCCCCGGAAGGCGTTCCCCCATTTATTCAAGGTTTTTATGTATTTATGTCTACTGCACTACAGATACAACATCCGATTAAGGAGATTTTAGTTATCCAACATGAACTCATATTAAACACCAAAAAAAACCAATGGTGTGCCATGATAGATCAACATGCAACATGCCAGGGTCCTGTCTAATGCATATGATGTAGAATGAATGACAAGCTGCAACAGGTAAATCTCTTACTTATACCCTCTGCCCTTCCTGATTAAGGGTTGCATGGCAAACGTCATGCCCTGTTCCTCTTAAAGGAAAAAATTCACGATTAATGAGTATGGAATGGAATAACTTTAGGGGGTTGATTGAATCCAATATTTATCACCCTTATACTTAACCATTTATTTTTGTAGAGGAGTCCCTTAAACATATGACCTACAACAATTCAAGTTTTAGTTCCTACATTAAATTTATATTAACAGTGACTACTTATTTATTTTTAAATTGAAGTGGGATTGTCCATCAAGATGTGAAGTCTTTAAAAGTGGGAGAGAAAAAGAAGTGAGAGAGGAAGAGTGCTAATGGGACTTTAATTGCATATTAAGTCACCATTGCTCAATTAAACATGACAAACTGAAAGTGGAATATGAAAATATAATTAACAGTTTATTTCAAAGTGACTTAATTTATTTTTTGGACAACATTTTTGGAAATTCAGGACATTCTTTTTTTTGCTAAAATAAAATAAAGTTTGCATACTCAACTGAAATACATTTTGATTAGAAAAAAATATATTTCATAGTATATCCTTAACATCGATAGATAATTTGACAACTGAAATTAGTTTGGGAGGCATTGAGCAGGACCTGGGGAAGCCCAGAGGGGACAGGTGTTCGAGGGAAGGGTGTGTGACCGGGGTTCAAACCTATGACATCAGTAGAACTTAGGTTCACCAGCCCATGATACGGTCAGCCCTCAGCTGGCCCGGCCCGTTTGTCTTTATGAATAGAGAGCACTCCCTTCCAAGAACGCCACAGAGACCAGTGTGTGAGTGTGAGTGTGAGTGAGTGTGAGTGTGTGTGTGTGTGTGTGTGTGTGTGTGTGTGTGTGTGTGTGTGTGTGTGTGTGTGTGTGTGTGTGTGTGTGTGTGTGTGTGTGTGTGTGTGTGTGTGTGTGTGTGTGTGTGTGTGTGTAAGAGGACCCATTTCTTATCAAGGCCGGACATAAGGCATCAAACATGATAGCCCCACGTAATTCATTGGTAATTCATTTCATATCAGAAACAGTTCTGGCAAAAAATAATATTATTTAAGTTGATCAATAATACAACATATTTTAATCATTATTTTATACAATTTCAATTGTATTTATAGTTCCTTGTTTATCCTTAGAAAGATACAAATATTTATTCTACAAATAATGATCTAGCCATTATTTATATGATAAATAAAATAAACATTACGTTTATTACATTGTTTATGTTTTAATTAAAGGTAGTAAAAGACCTTTGGGGAATTATGTTTATATAGACAGATTACTACAAAGTCTAAATACAAATATAAATTCACATTATCAAAATATGCATGAATGTGTGTGCGTGCAAGTGTGGAAGCGTGTGGAAGTGTCGATGAGTATATATTTCACCCACACACACATCTTAGTCAAGTAAGCAAATATTCCCCCAACGTTATGCGCCTTTGTGCCCTAAACAGTTAGCAAATGTGCCTTAACGTGGGGGGCAGCTAAACTAATCCCGGCTGCTTGTGGCGCCACGTGTGTGAGTCTGGTGAATACCGGTGGCACCGGGCCGGTTGGGATCTTCAGTGGGCCGGCCAGGTCACCACCGCAACACGCTCCCCGAACTTACCCACACTTTCACTTTCAGATGCTTCCATTTGATCAGGGGGGCAGGTTGAATAAAGGTTGCAAGTGTATGTGTGTGTGTGTGTGTGTGTGTGTGTGTGTGTGTACGTGCGCGTTTGTGTGTGTACACGTATGTATGTGTATGCACGGGCACGTGAGTACATAAGTGTGTTCATAACTCGGACTCCCTATTTCTGTTTTAATATGCGTTTGCTATACGCGTTGATGTGTGTGTGTGTGTGTGTGTGTGTGTGTGTGTGTGTGTGTGTGTGTGTGTGTGTGTGATGTGTGTGTGTGTGTGTGTGTGTGTGTGTGTGTGTGTGTGTGTTTGAGTGTGTGAGAGTGTGTGTTTGAGTGTGCGCACGGACCCCCAGGAGAACATAGGGGCTCCTAATCTGTTTTTCTGGCTCTTCTTTAAAGAGAGAGCAAGACACACTAGAGACTGCCTCTGATCTGCTGCCCCATGCATCCCTCTCTCTCTCCTCGCTCGCTCTCGCTCTCTCTCTCTCTCTCTCTCTCTCTCTCTCTCTCTCTCTCTCTCTCTCTCTCTCTCTCTCCTCTCTCTCTCTCTCTCTCTCTCTCTCTCTCTCTCTCTCTCTCTCTCTGTCCTCTCTCTCTCTCTCTCTCTCTCTCTCTCTCTCTCTCTCTCCTCTCTCTCTCTCTCTCTCTCTCTCTCTCTCTCTCTCTCTCTCCTCTCTCTCTCTCTCTCTCTCTCTCTCTCTCTCTCTCTCTCTCTCTCTCTCTCTCTCTCTCTCTCTCTCTCTCTCTCCCTCTCTCTGTCGCTCTCTGTCCTCCATGTCCATCTCCTTTTCTCTCGCCCATCATCTGTCTCTCTCTCCCTCTGCTTTAAGCGCTCGCTCCCCCCCTCCCCTTCCTCTCTCGTCCCTATGCTCCCTCATCTGTCGAGTTGGCCCGCTCCGGTCCTGCTACACAGACATCCTCCAGCACCTCCACATATCGCATGCCTAAGAGCTTCTCATTCCACTTAATCACTCTGTTTTTTCATTAGTTTTGCCTCACAGAGTATTTT
>OLKM01001730.1:107501-110325 GCA_900291075.1 Melanogrammus aeglefinus
GCCGGCAGGATCATGAGCTTTTTCGCTCTCTCTCCGCTCTCTCTCTCTCTCTCTCTTCCAAAGTACGCCACGTTTCTGCTGCCACGGCGGGTGAAAAGGTCCTTTATGGCGCGGTCTGCTGTACAGGCTAGTGGTGAGGACTTATTTATTAGAGCTGCAGCAGGTGTGGGAGGGGATCAGTGCAGATCATTTAGAGGGAGACATTGGAGCCAGGATTCGGCCCCAAATCTGCGGTAAAAATGCACCAAATCCAAAGCATTATGTTGGCACCGGCGCCATTTTTAGTGACTGCCTTATTTTCTGGCGAAACATTGAAAGTTGAAGGTAAGTCATGTCAGGCCGGATTTTAATTTAGGCTTTTGAGAGACAAAAGGATATATATGAGTTCTTTCACAATCGTGGTGTGTGGTGTGTGTGCAATATAATGAAACACACACACACACACACACACACACACACACACACCACACACACACACACACACACACACACACACACACAACACACACACACACACCACACATACAAACACACACTAAATACACAGATGCAATGGCAGGCACACACAGAGATCAATTGCTCAGAAATTATGCTCAGATGCATGGACGCACGCACAGTACCAAATTTCACACACATTGCTCAGACTGCGCACACACGCACAGACACACACACACACACACACACACACACACCACACACACACACACACCACACACACACACACACACACACACACACACACACACACACACAACACACACACACACACACACACACCACACACACACAGATCAGCCGTGCTAACCGTATAGGGCGGTTCAGCTGGGGTCAATCCAGGACACAGGTTAGTACAGGGTTAAGGCTCCTGCACATGAGAAAAACACTAGAGAGATTTAAGAGAGCTATGGATGGCAGAGGACCCATCTGTTTTAGTTATTACACCCCCCCCCACACAATCTCCTCCATCCCCCATTGTACTTTAATACCTCTCTGTCTCTCCTGTCTCTCTCTCTCTCTGTCTCTTCTCTCTCTCTTCCTCTCTTCTTCTCTCTCCTCTCTTCTCTCTCTCTTCTCTCTCTCTCTCTCTCTCTCTCTCTCTCTCCCTCTCTCTTATCCTTGTCTATCTCCTTCTCTTTCCACCCTCTTTTACTCCATCTACCCCGCATTCCATTGTTTTCCCTTGCTAATTGCCACATTCTAACTCGATTGTTCAACAGAGATTAATTAGATAGTTTTCTCTATTTTTGTGTATTTTCGTTTTTTTTTCTTTTTCCCAGGGCAAATAAGTCCAATGTGGAACGGATCGATTTGGATCGTGACAGAGCTTGTGAGTGTTTGTGTGTGTTGTGTGAGTGTGTGTGTTGTGTGTGTGTGTTGTGGTGTGTGTTGTGGTGTGTGTGTGTTGTGTGTTGTGTGTGTGTGTGTGTGTGTGTGTGTGTGTGTGTGTGTCTGCGGTGGTGAGGTGTAGGAGTGGGATAAACCTAAATCTGGTGAGAAGTCTTCTCAAATCCAAATGACACTTCGATCTGAATGTGGGGAAATAAAAAAACTTTCGTCCTTTGTCCTCCCGCTAGCATTTTGAAAGTGCGTACTTCCTTATAACTGTTCTGTTTCATCCCCCAAAAAAGAGAAAAACATAATAATTTGCCAAACATTTTTAATAGCAGTGGAAAGTGGCAGGATTTTTTCCTATTTCTGTGAAAGTGTGTGGTTTTTTTGTGTGTGTGTGTGTTGTAATGTGTTGTGTGTGTGTTTGTGTATGTGTGTGTGTGTGTGTGTGTGTGTGTGTGTGTGTGTGTGTGTGTGTGTGTGTGTGTGTTTTAAAGTATTCTACCTCGCAGGTGTTTCTTTTAAAGGCGTGCTCAACAATGCCAAGCCCGTCTTGGCTCGTCTTGAATCGCCCGGGGGCCTGGAACGCGAGGGGGTGGGTGGGGTGGGTGTGTGTTTGGGAAACTTATTGATTAGCGTTCCAATTCCTCTCTCTCCTCTCTCTCCTTTTACCGCCTCCCGCTCTTCATCTCTCAACTCTCTCTCTCTCTCTCTCTCTCGCGTCATCTTCCTCTCTCTCTCTCTCTCATCTCTCTTCTTCCGTCTCATCCTCTCATCATATCTCTCTCTCTCTCTCTCTCCTCTTCGTCCTTCTCTCTCTCTCCTCTCTCTCTCCCTCCCTCCTCTCTCACTCTCCAGATCCCCACAAATTAATGAATTGAGTGTAGGTGGCATGGGACCTTTGTGGCCAAAAAGAAAAGACCACATCAATGAAATCAATCAAAATCTCAAAATTAAAAAGGCAATAACATTTTTTTTTGTTTGATGTTTACTCTTCTGACTGAAATTGGCACCCTGATCCACATCGTTAGATGTGCGTGTGTGTTCTCCAGTCTCACATGTCAGATTCCTTAATGCATACGCCAGCCTTGCCTTCTTGGGCCTGAATAGTTTGGGCTGTACATTAAAAGTGTCTCATCCTCATTCTCGGCCTTTGAGGCCAAGACAACGGGGCCGGTGGTGGCGAGGTGCTGGGTCAAAATGTGATTTTAAATGACACCCTGAATGTTTGATCTGCCCATATACACTAACGCGACAAAACACAAATTGTGATTCCACTCACTTAGGATGCCGCCGGTGGTGCTCAGCTCTATTTCCTCCTTCTGCACCCAGAGACCACAACTACAGTGCCAAAACCTCGCACGTCATTAACCGCGGAGGGAGGGAAAGAAGGGAGGAGAGAAATCACTTGCTTCCATACTGACACATATGTGGCAAAACGAACAGAATGCAGTTGCATTGAAAGTGAATCGCCATTTGCTGAGAAGGTTAAGTA
>OLKM01001731.1:0-5000 GCA_900291075.1 Melanogrammus aeglefinus
CAGTTCTGGGAACCCTTGGGTACAACTTGACGACCTCTGACGCTTATACCTCAAAGCTGGAACCATACTCTTAACCCTAAGCACTGAAGATAAAAATCATTGGGTAACATACATTTACAAAGGGTGGGCAGGTAATGTCGGGTTTAGTGGGCCAATCTAATGGGGTAAGGTTATGGATTTCAGTGGGGTATCTAAGAATTGAGGTCATCATGCCGGATTGAGTAAATGTGGCTTAATAGTTGCTAGGCCTGCCATTTGAGAAAGTGAAAGCTGTGCTTGCTTGGTTTTTTTGCACTGAGGGCGCGCCTCCTAGATGATGGCTAGAGGGACAGGCTTGGTGTTGATTTGACGTCCGACATCCAAATTCTTGGTTTAAACCATTATTGTGGGTCATTGCCGTACATAGCCTGCTGTTTACACAAGGCGAGGCGATCCACAACACTGGGACTGATTACATACCAAAATTTTGAAACATCAACCGCGACCCTCATATTTTCTCTCAGCCCGTGTGCCGAAGTAGCCCAGGCGCAATCGTGGTCCTTGGCCAGACTCTCTCCGCCCGGTGAGGGTGTGTTACTCCCTGATGTTTGGTGTTTTGGATAGGGTTGGGATGTGATGCCAGAAGTTCCACGTCGCAGGAGTCAGTTAGCGGTCTGGAGCCGTCACCGCTATCGTTAGAAATGAATCATAGCGTGCAGTCGGAGACAGCCCTGGTAATCTTCACAGGGCCTTCAAGAGGTGGTTTCCCGGCGGGGCTGGATCGTAGGCAAGCCGGGGCCAGTCAGAGGGCTGTTATAATCTCCAGGGTCCTTAGGCAAGCATTCGAATCGACTGGTGCCAATAATTCGTTGCGGACTGAGCTTCTGGAGCGCCAATACATCCCCGAACGCGGAACTCTTGTGGTTCAGAATCTCCTTGGGTTGGATAGTCCCGTGTACCACCGTGGACCACGGTGTGTCCGGCGTAATGCTGGGTTCCATAATAACTCTGAGTCGGAAATTTCGCCTTCCCCAACGGGAAACATGTAATATACGCAGGTTGACCCTGCGTTCCAAAGTCGATAAACCGGGTACGAGATCTCAATCCGCAGATCAAGGGCCTCTCGAAGCATAACAGTACAATATATACTGGATTGAAGTCGTACAAATTAAACAACATATTTTAGTTTGGCATCAATAACCTTCAGCATAAAGATGCTGGTGTCGCCCAGCCCGTCGGTACCTGATCGGGTAAACGCTCATCTGGCCCCCGAGTCGCGTCGCCGATGGTAACGGGCCGCAGAGGGGGGTCGAGGGGGGGTCCGGTGGGACATGTGGGCCAGCTCCATCCCTACAGAGAGAGCACGCTACACACCACAGACACACACACGCCATCAGCACACGCACAAAACCCAGACACCCACACGAGGTATACACACACAGCACCAACATCAGACACAACACAACACACAAATCATACACTACAAAATATATGCATATAGGCAACACCGTATCTATATCAAAAAAAGTACAAACACGCATACTCCAGAGTATACACACACACACACACACACACACACACACACACACACACACACACACACACACACACACACACACACACACACACACACACACACACACACACACCAGAGACACACAGACAGGAACATACATAAGCACAGATGCGGTAGACACAGATAATATAGACACATCGAAAAGGTCAAACTCAGGCATGGAAATGGAGATGATTTCATTTTGGCAGATCAAAAATGAGTTCCAGTGAATGGCGACGTGTGATTGGTTCAGCTAGCTGTCCCTCTAGTCATGCTCAGAGGAAAGGTGGGCGGGGACAGTCAGTGTGCGACAGACAGGAGAAGAAGTCAGGCTCAGGGCTGAGGTCTGGTAGGAGGACGGCTCCGAACCCAGTACCCAACATGGACTCCAGAAGAGCACAGGCAGGGAGAGAGACATAAGCACACCGGGGAGAGAGAGAGAGGAAGGGGAGAAGAGACAGAGACACGAAGAAGAGAGAGAGAGAGGGGAAGGGGAGAAGAGAATTAGAACAACAGAGGGAGAGAGAGAGGAAAGGAGAGAGACAGAGCTACAGAGGGAGAGAGAGATAAAAGGAAAGGGGAGAGAGAACAGAGACACTACCTGAAGGGAGAGAGAGAGAGGAAAGGGGAGAGAGACAGAGACACAGGAGAGAGAGAGAGGAAAGGGGAGAGAGATAGACACAGAAGGAGAGAGAGAGGAAAGGGTAGAGAGAGATAGACACAGAGGGAGAGAGAGAAAGAGGAAAGGGGAGAGAGAGATAGACACCGAAGGAGAGAGAGAGAGAGAGGAAAGGGGAGAGATAGACACAGAAGGAGAGAGAGAGGAAAGGGGAGAGAGAGAGATAGACACCGAAGGAGAGAGCGAGAGACAGAGGGTAGAGAGAGAAAGACGGATGGTAGAGTGACATAGACACAGGAGAGAGAGAGAGGAAAGGGTAGAGAGACATAGACACAGAAGGAGAGAGGGAGACGGAGGGTAGAGGACATGGACACAGAAGGAGAGAGAGAGAGGAAAGTGGTAGAGAGACAGAGACACAGAAGGAGAGAGAGAGAGAGGGTAGAGAGAGAGAAAGAACGGACTGTTAGAGTGGACATAGACACAATAAGGGAGAAGAGAGATACAACGAGACGAGGTAGAGAGAGAGGAGAGACAGCAGAAGGCAGAGAGAGAGAGACGGGAGCGAGATAGAGTGACAGAGACACATAAGGAGACGAGAGAGAGAAGGACAGAGAGTGAGACGGAGGGTAGAGTGACAGAGACACATAAGGAGAGAGAGAGAGACGGAGTGAGAGGGTAGAGAGACAGACACAGAGAGAAAGAGAGACACAGAAGGGGAGAAAGACAGAGATAGACTAGAGACAGAGAAAGAGAGAGAGAGGAGAACAAAGACTTGTGACAGAACACCGCGGGTCCGACCAACTGCAGCTCATAGCGTACGGAGAGACGCACCACCCTCCCACTTACTCCCCCCCGCGAGCAAGTGCTGGCCCGTAAGGGCCATGGGGGAGGAGCTAAGTAGGCAGGAGGGAAGGGCGGAGCAGGGGGGTGTGGTCAGAGGTTGCTAGGTTACCTCCAGCATGCGGAACAAACGCCCTGATCAGTTTGGACCTCTTCTTCTCATAACCCTTCTGAGTGATGTCCCCTGCAAGAGAGAGAGGGGAGAGAGGGTGAGACAGGGCAAGAGAGGGTGAGAGGGGGAGAGAGGGCGAGAGAGGGCGAGAGAGGGTGAGACAGGGAGAGAGAGGGTGAGACAGGGCGAGAGAGAGTGAGAGAGGGGGAGAGAGGGTAAGAGAGGGAGAGAGGGCGAGAGAGGGGGGAGAGAGGGCGAGACAGGGCGACAGAGAGTGAGAGAGGGGGAGAGAGGGTGAGAGGGTGAGACAGGGCAAGAAAGAGAGGGGAGAGAGGGTGAGACAGGGCAAGAGAGGGTGAGAGAGGGAGAGAGGGTAAGAGAGGGTGAGACAGGGCAAGAGAGGGTGAGAGGGTGAGAGCGGGTGAGAGAGGGGGAGAGGGCGAGACAGGGCGAGAGAGAGGGAGAGAGGGGGAGAGAGGGTGAGAGAGGGCGAGAGAGGGCAAGAGAGGGTGAGAGAGGTTGTGAGTGAGGGAGTGTCTGTGTGGGCGTGTCTGTGTGCCTGACAGAGAAAGAGTATGAAAGAGAGACAGAGAGAAGGAAAGAGAGGGTGCGGGTGTGTCTGTGCCTGTGTGTATCTTTGACAGCAGGACAGACAGAGAGACAGACAGAGAAAAGAGAGAAAAGGGAGAAGAGGGGTGCGTTCATTTCCAGTGTTGGTCGGAAAGAGAGGGATAGAGTGTCAGCGAGAGAGAGACACTGATTGACTGTGACAGTCAGACAGTCTGACTGACAGACAGAGATAGTGATAGCAACGGAGAAGAGAGAGCGAGAGAGAGACGAGAGCGAGAGAGCGCGAGAGCGGAGAGGGAGAGAGCGAGAGCGAAGAGCGAGAGGAAGAGAGAGAGCAGTGACCGAGAGCTGTACAGCATTGAGATTGACAGCGGCGAAGGTAAAGAGAGAGAGCGAGAGAGAGAGTTGATGACATGTTGAATGTCCTATAAAAAAAACACTTCATACATTTAGACTCTCCAGTCTACCTCCCACCTCCCCCACCCCCCCCCTCCCCCCCACCCCACCCACAGCACGCAGCGTGCGGGGGTTGCTAAACGGTGGGTCAGTGTGGGTCAGTGTGTCTCAGGCGACGCTACAGGAAGAGCCATCCCAGAAGTCCCACTGTGACATCCATTTGTGATCCAGCCCCGGTCCAAACCCCAGCTGCTCTCTCTCAGCTGGTCTCTCCATATACCCCCGCTTTAAACACTCTGTGACCTGAAACACAGGACGTTAGCTTGGGGTTGTGGGTTGCATTTGTACAGCGCTTCCCCAACCAGTGGCAACTCAAAGCGCTTCACAATATTGCCTCACATTCACCCATTCATGCACACATTCACACACGGACGGCGTGAGTCCACCATGCAAGGCGACAGCCAGCTCGTCGGGGGGCAGTTAGGGTGAGGTGCCTTGCTAAGGGGCACCTCGACATTCGAACTAGCAACCTTCCAGTTATCAGCCAACTGGCTCTCCCTCCTGAAATACACGCCGCCCCCTTGGATGGACGTATCCAAGATAAGATAAGATAGCACTTTGCCAATTCCCGAAAGGAAATCCATCTTTCCATCTTCTGTCGTTCTGAGGTCTGATTATTCACAGTTTTTACGGTGTATGGCAAAGGACGCCGTTCATTGATGTCCTTTTACACCTGAATCCAGACAATGTGTCTGCCTCTAGAGCAGATACATGTTCAAACACGTTCCAACCAATCCCATCACAGCATGACTCCATTCCCCTCCTCCTATAGGGCCTGGCCAAGGCCACGTCCAATCAGCAAGACGGACCAAATCCTATTTTTTTCAAACTATTATATGCAGATTTGTACCAGAACATATGTGCATAAA
>OLKM01001731.1:10000-38017 GCA_900291075.1 Melanogrammus aeglefinus
ATTGACCACACACACACACACACGCACACACACAGATGACAAACAAACTCATTGTTACAGTATTTTTAATTGAGGTCAAACTAACACATATGCCCACAAACCAACCCATGCACACACACGCACAAATGCACACACACAAAAAGGCCATACTGACACATGTCCATCAGATTGTCAAGACCAATGCCAGACCCCCCCACTGCGTCCTCAAAACGACACACCACACACCCACACCCACACACACCCACACACACACACACACCCACAAACACACACACAGTTGGTTTAGCTTCTCCGGCAATAGAGACAACCGCCCCCACCCGACCCACGTCACCGCGATCCTGCGTCCGCTACCGGGCCTCCATTGCTCAAACCCTGGCGTACACAAACTGCCGTTCTCCTTTCCAACCGTCATTCATTTTCTTTCACTGCTCAGGCGGTCGACTCTCCCTGCTGCCACGACAACCTACTGGAACCGGTCGCGACCGGCTGAGAAGAAAACTAGTTCCCCCGTCGTTGATATTTGTACGACCTAAAAAGCACATCACTTCCTGTGGGCTGTGATGTCACTTCCTGTTAGCGTACCACTACTAGCAGCCCATCAACTGTTCAAATGTTCAAAGGGTCTGGGGAAGAATACATGAATAACAGCAACGTTGAGGTAAACATCACGTCGAATGCGTTGTTGCGTACAAGTTTCCCCTCCCCCTCGTCTTTGTGGGCTTGGCAGCGCCTCCGCGTGTTAAACGCTGACCTGTTTTCTAGACTCTTCTTTGAGCCCGTCGTAAACCTTCCGCCGCCAGCGGGCTCCGCTCTGATTAACGCTCGCCGCACTGGCCGGTGCCGGGCGGCCGCCACGTGATGTCACGGCTCTTCAGACTCATGTGTAATGTCACAGGCCCCCCCCCCCCCCCCCCCACCCTAGAGATGCAAGGATGCCATCTCATGCACAGGTCAAGCAGATTTTATGGAACAAGGTGGATACTTAATGAGGAATTGGATAGTATTTACAGCTGATTTGTTTCTTATTTATTTGTGTTTTATGTGATATCTTCTTCCCCCTCCTAATTACTGTTTGTATTTTTTAGTTTGTCTGATTCTTGTCTATTTGTTTCATGCGTGTAACACAAAGGACCATTTTGCACGCCATCCTTTGGATTGCTGTTTTAGCGTCTGGATCCAGAAATAAATCAAATCAAAATCAAATGGGTGGAGCCCTCGCTGGAGCACAGATATAACCATGAATCAAAAGTACAACGTTGTACGCTACATAGAAATACTGAGATGCTAGTTAGCAAAAGTTAACTCGTCCTTATGCAGCTCCATTGAATATTAGCTTATTAGCACATCCATCACTTACAGTATAGGGTGTATATGGTATGGCTCGCTTGACCTGACATTGAGTGTAGCGTTGAGGCCAGTGCCAAATGTCGATTGCCTCCCTGTTGGCTCTCCACCAAGTACCCATCAGACGCAACGTGGTTTATCCGTCCAGTCCTTCACAAACTGCCAACACAGAGCTTCTCAAAGCGGCCGTACAGTCGAGCAACAAATCAGATCTCCTCAAAGTGATTGATTCCTTACATTTCCAACGTTCTTCTTGCTGGTTCCTTTAAAGTCTAGGTGAACCCTGTTTCCACTCTTTCAAACACGATGAAAGTAAAACGGCTCTGAGTTTTAAAACGGAGGTTGCGATGTCGTCTCCATGATTACGACCCACGTCAACTTTGTGATCATGTTTCTAAGCTATTACTCGTCGTTGAGTGTGAACGATGTTGTATAAGAAATGTGTCACACATCATGGTGTTATACTTTACTTGTCAGAGAAGTTTAATTCTCTTTTGGAGGCAGCTTTCAACATATTCTGCTGCCGATCTGAGCTTTAGACATCAACAAGCTGTGGCGTTAGCCTGGCCTTGTGTCGCTAGCCTAGCCTCGCGGCGCTTGCCTAGCCTCCTTGTGTTATCCCAGCCTCTTGTTGTTAGCTTTGTGGCGTTAGTCTAGCCTCTTGGCGTGAGCCTAGCCTCGTGGCGTGAGCCTAGCCTTGTGGCGTAAGCCTAGCCTCTTGGTCAAACAGAGACTGTGACTTGAGGTCGGAGCAGAGTGGACATTCACAAGGTGGTTGGAGGTGACTGACAAAAACCGATCCTAGACCATTCATTATGCTGTTATTTTGATAACGGTGACAAAATGGCATAGATGACCATGTTGAAGCCCAAGATACAGGACAGAAGACATCTAAAACAGAAACATGATTATGGGTTCACTAGCACTCTGAAGATCTCTTGCATACGTATGATGTCACTCATTGACATCACTCATCTTCCTCCTTGTGCCGTCATAGCAGGATGTGATTACCGTTACAACACAACTCCTGTCCTATACAGATGTCCCAACAGGCAACGTTACACAATCCATCTCTGGACCGGGCCCTGATGTCAGGGGGTCATGATGCCTGACGTTACAACGCAACCCCTACCTGTGAAGTCACAAAAGGCAACCTTCGATGTTAGAAAGAATCGCCGTCAGACTTCTGATGTCACAGGGGGCTATGTTAGATCGACACATCTGTTAGATCGACACGCCTGTGGTCCGAGTTGTGATGTCGCAGAGACCGTTTGATGCTACGTCCCTCCGGTCCTACGTGTGATGTCAGAGGGTGCTACGTGTTCGATTTTACAACACAACTCCAACTCTAGGTGGGATGTCACAGGAGTCACATGACTGATGTCAGGCAAAGTGTCACCGTTCCCTCATGACGACAATCCCTGTATCCTGACTCCCTGTGGTCACTAGAGAGGAGGAGGGGGGTAGACCCGGTGTCTGTACTCACCACTAGAGCAGGGGGCTAGACCCGCTGTCTGTACTCACCACTAGAGTAGGGGCTAACCCCGGTGTCTCTACTAACCACTATTAGTAGGAGGCTAACCCCGGTGTCTCTATTCATCACTATAGTAGGAGGCTAACCCCGGTGTCTCTACTCATCACTATAGTAGGAGGCTAACCCCGGTGTCTCTACTCATCACTATAGTAGGGTGCTAACCCCGGTGTCTCTATTCATCACTATAGTAGGAGGCTAACCCTGGTGTCTCTACTCATCACTATAGTAGGAGGCTAACCCCGGTGTCTCTACTCATCACTATAGTAGGAGGCTAACCCCGGTGTCTCTACTAACCATAGAGTTGGGGGCTAACCCCGGCGCCTGTACTCATCACTAGAGTTGGGGGCTAACCCCGGTGTCTGTACCAACATGGCCCCCTCATCGTCCCCCAGTCTCTGATTGGACGGTCTCCTCATCAATCACCTCCTCACTGGGACAGCCGGTGTGGGGTGAGCGTACTGGGATACTGGTCATACTGGTGGCCGTGCATCGCCCAGTGGGTGCTGCACCCCGGTAGTGGACGAGGGCTACGTCATACACACACACACACACACACACACACACACACACACACAGTGTAATGTGCTTTGGGTAGCACTATATACATGATACAATTTATCATCATTATTATTATTACATGATGGCAACCTGCAGCACATATTCTCCATAACTAAGGAGACACACTGTCTATAAGCACTGCCTGCATTATCACAATACTTCACCACGAGTCGCATATCTTGTCTTGTGAATGGCAATCTGTTTTCATTGAGCAAAATACGATTCCTCAATCTCCCAAACACACACACACACACACACACACACACACACACACACACACACACAGTTTCAAAGCGGCACTCGGCCAGAATATACAATATCTAGGCTCCTGCACAATGCAGGCCCTGCGAGCCGCACATGAATAAAACATGCCCTCCCAATTACATAATGCAGACCTCTCCTATAGGAATCTCAGAGTGTCTGTAAATAAAATCTGCGTTGTGTTCATGTTGAAGTCATACGACGTGTACTAGGGGGTATACTTCGTACACTTTCGACTGTAGAGAAACATTCGGATGCATTTAGTGAGGAAGAGGAGGAGGAGATGAGGGGAGGAGAAAGGGGAATCGAGTGCATCTAGCGGATCCCAATTCACAGGCCAGAAACACACCAAGCCCGAAGCCCGGAGACGCGGCACGCGCAGTGCTGCCGAGCTCACGAGCTCACAGGCACATCAGACACGGCCAAGACTGCTTGCTGACTAGGTCACGCGCGGCGTTGCATCGCAATGCTATGATGACAGCGGCGGTCCGCGGGACCGTGCAGGACCCCCCCACCCCCCTCCTCGCGCACAGGGGCGCCACGACGCTGGCCGGCAGCGCCCCGTCTCGCGCCTCGTCTCAAGGTCAAAGCACGGCTCGTTCTCGAATCGCGAGCCGAGGTAACCGGGCGCGCACGGACGCCACCGCCACGCAGACAAAAGAGAGGCGAATAAATCCCACCACCGCGGCTTCCCGCTCTCCCTCCTTCATCCCTTCCCGGTTAAAAGAGTTGGACTGGCAAGGCCGGTCCCTGGCTGACAAACATCTGGATGGGAGGAGCAGGAGGGAGGAGGAGGGAAGAGGAGGGAAGAGGAGGGAAGAGGAGGGCAGGGGAGGGCAGGGGAGGGGGGCGTTCAGTGGAGGGAGAGGAAGAGTAAGGGGGCCGCAGGAATGAGCCATTAGATTCCGTTAGTGGTCTACGCTCCCGATGCGAATGATGGTGATGGTGGAGGTGGTGGTGGTGGAGGTGGTGTTGATGAGATAACGAGAGATAAGGGGAGATAACGGGGAGCAGCGCTCGCGCTCCGAAACGGATGAAAAGGTCTTACCCTCTGACAGCTCGAGCTCGAGCTCCGCCAGCCGGGCTCGCACCTCCAGCGGCACCGGCGACGCCTCGCGATCCGCCATTCGGTCCTCCCGTGTTAGAAAACACCTCCCGGTTTATCGTGCTGCTGCCGCTACCACCGCTACGCCGCTCCTCCTCCGCGCGACAGGGAGAGCTTTTCCGGCGGCCCCTCCTCGGCCGAGGCGCGTGCGAGGCGAACGAGGCGAACAAAGAGAAAATAAATCTGTATCTCCGGTTCAACGGCGGCCCGCCATGGCCCCGCGTAGCTCAGCACCCGTGGAAGAACCGCGAAGACCCCGCGTGACTCGGTCGGTACGCCTCGAGACCGTCGTTGCGGCGGCGGTGGTGATGATGATGATGATGATGATCAGACCCCAGCCAGCAGCTCCGTGTGTTTGCAGCTCTTGCTGCTGCTGCTGCTGATGTCACGTGACGCACCGCCGAGGCGGGGGAGACTAGGAGGGAGGGAGGAGGAGGGGTGAGGGGTGTGAAGGGGGGCAGTTTTAATCCCCACCGAGTGGGGGCGCCCCTCCACGCGGGAGAGTGGGGGAGATGGCCCGCTCGAGCCGTGGCATCTGGAGACAGCCGCACCTTTACGGTGGGTCACCGCACCCGGTACGGTGCACGCGCCGTGAGTCAACCGGCCACCCAACGCTGCGGTCCTGGAAGGCGGTCCTGGAAGCCGGTCCTCTCCGCCGCGGTGGTGGTCGAGGCTAAGTCGGTTTAATTGTCTGATGTATGCACGCTGGCTCGCCGCGGGCGGTCCTGCCACAGTGGAGACGAATGGTTGACGCCCGGCCAAAGCGTCCCTCTTCCCGGTTGACCCTCCTGCCCAGACGCCCTCTGTCTGTCAACACGCTCCAGAGGCGATGTAAACAACACACACTGCGGGGCGGAACTGTCGCTGCTGCGCTGGTGTTTATATGGGTATAAACCTAATGAGAATAGCTGTGGTGCACTGGCGTTTTAGGGTAGCGGGTTCAAAAATTGGAACCAAATCAGGGTCAGTTTGTGAGGCGTTTGCCAAAATAATAAGATCGCTTACCTCGATATGCTTTGATTGTCAATTAAAAAGGTAGCCCATGACTCGACCGCCACCTGCTGGATGGAAAGACAACGACACCTGCCACGATGCAGCTCAGCCTGGTTTTAGCCTCCTCAAAGAAAATGGCATTTTTTGCTAATAGTGAATCTTTTAATTTCCACTATTCAAATTGATTAACATATCACAAAACGATGCCAATTCAATATAATTGGTGTTGAGGTTTTGGTCTTGCACAATTAGAATTGTTTTTTTTAGGAGAATATCATGATTAAAAACAAATTGTTCCCTGTTCCTACAACCAGTCATCTACACTCACCGGCCACTTTATTAGGTACACCTGTCCAACTGCTCGTTAACGCAAATTTCTAATCAGCCAAACACATGGCAGCAACTCAATGCATTTAGGCATGTAGACTTGGTCAAGACGATCTGCTGCAGTTCAAACCGAGCATCAGAATGGGGAAGAAAGGTGATTTAAGTGACTTTGAACGTGGCATGGTTGTTGGTGCCAGACGGGCTGGTCTGAGTATTTCAGAAACTGCTGATCTACTGGGATTTTCACGCACAACCATCTCTAGGGTTTACAGAGAATGGTCAGAAAAAGAGAAAATATCCAGTGAGCGGCAGTTCTGTGAGCGCAAATGCCTTGTTGATGCCAGAGGTCAGAGGAGAATTGAGGCGGATGGGCGACAGCAGCAGAAGACCACACCGGGTGCCACTCCAGTCAGCTAAGAACAGGAACAGGCTCACCAAAATTGGACAATAGAAGATTGGAAAAAGGTTGCCTGGTAAACAACATGAAAGCATGGATCCATCCTGCCTTGTACACTTTGGGCCCCTTAGTACCAATTGACCATCTTGTCAACGCCACAGCCTACCTGAGTATTGTTGCTGACCATGTCCATCCCTTTATGACCACAGTGTACCCATCTTCTGATGGCTACTTCCAGCAGGATAACACGCCATGCCATAAAGCGCGAATCATCTCAGACTGGTTTCTTGAACATAATGAATTCACTGTACTCAAATGGCCTCCACAGTCACCAGATCTCAATCCAATAGAGCACCTTTGGGATGTGGTGGAAAGGGAGTCGCATCATGGATGAGCAGCCGACAAATCTGCAGCAACTGCGTGATGCTATCATGTCAATATGGACCAAACCCTCTGAGGAATGTTTCCAGTACCTTGTTGAATCTATGCCATGAAGGATTAAGGCAGTTCTGAAGGCAAAAGGGGGTCCAACGCGGTACTAACAAGGTGTACCTAATAAAAGTGGCCGGTGGGTGTACAACAGACTATGAATTTGTGTGGATTAAAATACTTTAATGTGCCAAAAATACATTCTTATAAAAAAGATAAGCCAAACATAAACTTCAAAAGGCACATTTATTTTTTTCTTCAAATAATTTACATTTGTACAACAAAAAAGGTTTAACCTTAACCATGCCTGCTCTTTTTTGAAGTGCCATCTTCACATTTAAAAACTGAACATTCTTGCTTTGAAACAAAAATAAAACAATAACAATGAAAACAAACTTGAAAAAAAATTGAAAGGGAAATCCTTCAAACTTCCAAGTACTCGTGTACATTCAATAACTTTGAACCCCAAGAACACACCCACCTGTCCGTAACCCCGCCCCTTAAAGGAGCCCACACACACTGTACCCCACTGTGACTGCGCCCCTTATTCCACAGCGAGGCAGAGCTAGTCTTCCAACGACCGGTGAACACTTTTTTTCAAAGTTCAGTTAAAAGTCACGGTGGACCTCCTCTCCCTGTCACAGGTAGGCACGTGCGTCTCTGTACCTCGAAAACAAAATGGGTACCAAATCCGTCACACACACACACACACACACACACACACAAACACACGCGCAAACGAGGGGGAGGGGGGGGGGGGGTCGCCGCTCCAGGGTCCAACACGCCTGGAGGCCTCCGACGGAAACAGCCGGGAAACCGGGGGCTCTAGGCTCTAGTCGCTAGGCAACGCCAGTGATTGACTTGACCACGAGAGGACTGAGAACACTTTTCGGAGGAACGGAAATATATATATAATAAGTAAAAAAAAAAAAACATCTTACTATCTTCGGATTCAACTTGGCGTCGACTAACCGTCCGACACGGAAGGAAACTCAATATGCACTCTGGAAAACGCCAGGGCATCTGACAACAGAGGCAGGAACAGAAAAAACCCCTGGCTCCTAAAGAATCACTCTAAAACGACAAACCTGGAAATAAAAATAACCCAAAAATGATGAAGGTCGAACCCCCCCCCCCCCGCGTTTCAATTCTTCAACCAATCAGAAAAGACACATGGGGAGTCGTTAACCGTTGACCCCCTTCCTTAACCCCACCCCCAAACCCTAACCTGAGCTATTACCCCAGCCCTTCTCCTGAACCCCCTTCCCCCCCAAACCGTAACCTGAGCAGAGACCCAACCCCCCCCCCCACTCCCTTAACCCCATCCGCGAGCCGGGCAGCGGTGGACCAGAGGGGGGGCCTTCAGGGTCGGGCATGGCTGGTGGTTGTGTGGCGTCCTCCGCCACATCGTCTTCCCTGGTCACCGTGACAACAGCGCCGGCTCGGACCCCAGGGTGGGATACGCCGGGACGGGGGGCGGCGAGGGCGTGGTCGGGCTCTCCTCCCCCGAGGAGGGGTCTGAGGGCGGCAGCGACTGATTGGCCCGTGCCCTCTGGCAGATCTGGGCGTAGCTGAGTCTCTTCGGCTCCTGCACGGACAGACGGACAGAGGACGGACAGACGGGTGAGGACAGTCACACTCGGGGGGGCTATGCTGTTGGAACCGTGGTTCCTGTTCAGCGGAACCCCTTCTCCCCGTATGTTCTGTGGCCCCCTCCCATAAACATCTGAAGGCTTCTCTCCAGGCGCCTGGCTAGCACTCTGCTGGACGTCCCTTATGTCTGAACGCCCCGTTTCTGTGTTATTGGTACGCTCCATTTAATCCGACGCTTGGAGCTCCGTGACCTTTGTCGGTGAAGGGACACTGTGTAAACACACTTGAGCTCCTGACGCTCCGAGATACTTCAGATCCTACATCCTACATCCTACCCCCTCACCCCCTCCCTCCCTCGTTAGACAGCTTTAACTCTACAGCCGTCATGGGCATGTGACGTGTTTAGCCGGCAAATACACACTCTAGTGACTCTGCATCAACATCTCAACGTTTCTTTCACAAGTCGTAAATGGCTGTGTGAGTGGGGGGGGGGGGGGGAGGTGGCGGGAACAGCGTACACTTGAGTCTATTGGTGTAACAATCATTATCCTGCTTTGTTTCAGCCAGTCAACGATGGGACGACTGTACGTGCTTCCTTCTCTGGACTAAACTGTTGCGTCCTGGACGGTGTTAATCTAGATAGTTCGATGGGGAAGCAACTGGTTTAAAAAAGGGATGAATCACAGTTATTATAATATAGTACCAGTGACAGGAGTCTCACCATGTTTGCTTCGTTGCTTCGTTCCTGGGGAGGAGGCGTCGATTTAGACTGGGAGAGCAACGGCATGGCCTGTTGGGACGTCCTGACAGCCTCAATCTTTACCTCCCTGGGGAGAGGGACGGAGAGACAGAGAGAGAAAGAGAGACGGAGAGGAAGAGAGCGAGAGAGAGAGAGACAGAGAGAAGGAGACAGACACAGACGGAGAGACCGACAAATGGAGAGACAGACAGAGAGATGGAGAGACAGACAGAGACAGAGAGAGACAGAAGGGAAGGAGAGCAGGAGAGAGGTTATTAACCAATGTGTGGCTCCTCACGTAAACGTGCTGCATAGCAACCCGCCGGAGCTATATCCAGCACAGGTTAAGACTCTGAGAGCATTTTAATTGAGTCCGTCTGCACGTCTCCACGTCTGTACGTCTGCGATCTCCCGGTTGCCAACTCGTGCGTGCCTTCAGTCTGTCGTGCAATCAAAGCGAGATACAGCCGTCGAGCGTCGTCTCGTGTGCCAACGATACCCGCAGTCGCCCTGGCAACAAGTGGGAACATTTCTTTGTTTTGGTAACCTGTTTCCCCCGGTTTTTTTCCCGAATTCAAACAACTGCGAAGGATTAAAGACAGCCGTGCTGCAGACAAAATATGCGTCTGACAGCCCCCAGAAATAAATGCTGTTGAATCTGTAGAAACACACACTGTGTACCGGGCACACCATGAGAGACGTTCAGAGCCCCGTTTCAAAGCATCATTCAGTCACCGACTTTGATAGACAGCGTTATATGGCGAGATCATTGCGTGCATTCATCAATACCACTCTCCGTACCACGAAATAAGAACGACGATGCGATGCAATAAGGAGAGGAGAGAAGGAGGGATTTTAAATAAATGATCAATTTCTTGATATAAAAATCAGACGGCCATTACGGGTACATCAAAATAAGAACACAACAGCATGGTTAAACACCATCTTGATTGGTCAATAACGGACAAGGATTATCCATAAAGGGCACAACTCCGCCAACGAGCTAAACCCAAAAAGAAAGAACCAAATACAATACGCTCAAAAAAGAGAATTTCATCAGCATGAACAGATAAAACAACAACAATGTGATGTATTGCAGTTACAATATCTGACCATTGTGAGTTGCTGTGCTGTAGCGTGATATAAACACTTTGGGGGTCACATCTGCCCCCCATCCTACATTACGCTCCGATAACCAGTCTCCGGGGGAGTAGTTAATTCCCAGTGTGGTATACCTGAGCCCTGTCCCGGAGGTCCACTGGGAACGCCTGGCTGTTCTACAACACAGTGCTTAAAATAATCAATCACCAAAAATTTATTTTAAAAAAATCGGGGCAGGCGTGACCGGAACACGAACAAACGCACCGGTCCCTCGTCGCCAGCCTCATTCATCCTTATCTTTTGAGCAGGAGGTGCCCCTCTCTCTCCTCCACCACCTCCTCCTCCCCCTCCACCCCCAGTACCCAGCCCCTAGCCAGGGAGATATTGATGTTCCTGGCATGAGATCCTGTCCATCTGTATGAGCGTTGTGGAAGGGGGAGAACGATATATGGGAGGTAATAAATAAATTAAGGAATAAGAGAGAGCGCAGGACGGGGCCTCTAACCCGAAGCAGCCAGAAAACTCCCAAAAGCAACGACCGTCCACGCTGTCTGCACGCAACCGGCCGCGGATGGAACCGGGCTCCTTTCAGGAAGAGAGGCGTGCCGCGTCGATGAAACACGGCCACCACACTCCCGTTGTTCTGGTAGTGGGTGTGTATTCCAGATGGTTGTGCGAGCGTGTCCACAGCATACCGACTCCTGACAGAAACGATATCTCCCTCCACAACCAGGAGCAGAAGCTCAGCCTCAACAACGTTTATGAACACAGAGGACCTTTCCTCCAGGACCAGGAACAACCCCCTGTAGTATTTCCTGGCCGTGTTTGGCGTCCAAAGCCCCACACCTAGGAGAGCATCACGAGAACATCACCCAGGCCAAAACAACCACGGCTTCAATGGCGGCTTTCCATTTCCACACAGCTAAAGTTAAAGTTCAATCAGGGAGACGAAGTGGCCCCTTCTAGTTCTCCTCGCTCTGTGTTGGGTTCGATATGCCCACGTGGTCATCACAGGCCCCCCCCCCCCCCTTCGTCCCTCAGCCAATCAGGACCTCTCAGAAAAGCAGCTACTCACGTGTGGGGGGGGGCCTGCCAGACGCTGGGCGGGGCGGGGGCCGTCTCCGGGGTCGGGTCCGAGGTGGGCGGGGGATCCACCTCCTCTGCTGTTGTTGTTGCCTGTGGTTACCCCGGGACTGTCGTTCCTCACTGAGGGACCCTGAGAGGGACCCTGAGAGACGCTGACAACGTGAGCATCCCCAAATGGTCCTCCATCAATACGTATTCCCCCCCCACCGCCCCCTCGTATACTGCCGAGTGACCGGCGGTCCTACCTTGCTGTTGCCGGCGGCGACAGGCGAGGCGGTGGCGGTGGCGGTGGCGGCGGCGGCGTTGGAGGAGGGCAGCGGGGGGAAGCTGGTGGGCCCCAGCTCCAGGCTGGGGGAGGGCCGTCGAGGGACGGGCGAGGACACCGTGCCCTTCTGAGAGCACACGCACACGCACACACACACACACGCACACGCACACACACACGCACACACACACTTTGAAGTCAAGTGGGCGAGATTCCCAAATCCAAGCATTAATTACAAATTTAAAAAAAGGATTCCTTTTCGATAAGCATCTGCTAACTTAACAGTAACTAGTAACTGTAGTGCCACACATTTATCTCAGTCAAACCGTTACACGTCAATAACAAAAACAGCAACAACAACAACAGCAGAACTTATTTATTGATCCTTTCCAGCAGCCTTCATGGCGCTGCTCTGCCCAAGATGGCCGCCAGCTCCGCTTGTTGTTCCAGAGGGGTCCTTACCCTGCCGTACCCCGCGCGACGCTCCTCCCTCCGGCTCTGGCCGTAGTTCCCTCTCCTACGCCGGGAAGAAAGAGACGGACCAGCATCAGCGGACCACACCGTGAACAGCATTCAACAGACTTCATAAAAGCTGTATATTTGTAGCAGCGGTATATAGATATAAACTGTCTATATATCAAGATGTTTCGCCTTCAAAGAGTAGAAATGTGCAGGAAAACAGCTCCAGTAACTCTATGGCTGGTATGGTTTACTAGAACTATGCCAAAAAACAAACGGTACTAATTTGACCGTTTTATTCTTTTTACTTTATTAGCAGAGGTGTAAAACATGGTCTCTGTGTCCGCGCCGCCTGGTTTTCCACGGGGAGCTCGATAAAGCCCGTCTCCTGGCCTCACGGTGAGAGAGCAGCCTCTCCGAGGAAACTAGAGCAGGAGTTAAATGAATATTTAGCACTGCAGCGGCCGGCTGGGCTTTCATCTCCCTCCCTGTGAGATCAGTGCTGCTCCAGCACCGACAGACTAACGCAGAGCGACAGCCTACAGTCGGAGGGGGCGGATGGACAACACTGGGCGACTCGAAATACACACTCACCACAAGGATGAATGGACTGTATTTATACAGCGCTCTCCTAACCAGTGGCCACTCGAAGCGCTTTACAATATTGTCTGACATTCACCCATCCGTGCACACTTTCGCACAAACGACAGCGGCGTCAGCCAGGCAAGGTGACAGCCAGCGCGTCGGGAACAGTTGGGGTGAGGCGTCTTGCTCAGGGACACCTCGACACTCGGCTAGGAGGAGCCGGGGATCGAGCTAGCAACCTTCCGGTTACCAGCCAACCTCCTGAGCCGTCTTACAATCTGTACAATTTCAAAACTGTCTGCCAAGAATACAGACTCATAACTGGCATCGGCATAACAAACGGCCGAATGCTCAATAACAGGTCCTAAAAAGAACATTCCCGCCGTGACTCATCCCGTCTGAGCGCCACACTGATGTCGTTCTCTCTGATCCTGTGACGGGTTTGGCTCTCTGGGAACGGGACCAGGAGACAGATTGCCAAGAGTGAGAGCGACGGGGAGCCAATCGAAGAAGCAGCAGACGTCGAGTCCCCACAACACAGCATCTCCAACTCCAGCGCCTAATCTCGGCCCGACCGGATAATCCGACTGAGGACGAAGCACCGCCGGGGGGGCATGGAACCCATGTTCATTAGGGAGAGGGACGGGGGGGCACTTGATCGGCCTTACGTCCTTCCAAGCGCACACGCACACTTTGTGGGGACCCCACAGGGGGGGGGGGCCGGACTTGTGGGGTCGCCTTACCGTCCGCGGTCTCCGTTGGGGGGGTCGTCGGGCCGGCCGCCCTCATTGCGCCCACGACGGGCCCCGCCCCTCCCCTGTCTGCGGGGGCCTCGTCCCATTGGCCCCCTCTCCGAGTAGGTGGAGTCTGCCGGCTGGCCGGGCCCCCGCTCATCGGAGCCCCGCCTCCGGCCACCCCTGTCAAGAGGGGGAGCAGGTGGTCGCTTAGCAACAGAGTCATGTGATAGCCCCCTCAGCCCCCCCCACGCACGACACAAACATCCGCTTTCATGTAGTCCACTTGACAGAAAGGTGGACAGCGTATTTCTCGCATTTATGTTGAATATGCTAAAATTAAATCCGGCCATAAACCCCTAGATTAAAATGTAGCTTAGCAACTGCGGTGTCACTCTAGGGGGGCGTGGGGGGGCTTAAAGTCTTGAGTTCTATTTCAGGAAACGCTGTCGGCCATTACTCAGCGTGAATAGTAGTCTGGCCCGCGGTGGTAAATCTTCATATCGCCATTAGCAGATAAAAGAACAGGCCAGTGGTGACCCAGAAGAGGAGACCAAAGGAAATTTATTAATAACGATTCAGTCATATCAAAGACAATATGGGTGAGGTGGAGGAGGAGGGAGAGAGGGGGAGGAGAGGGAGGAAGCAGCAGGGCGAACCTCTGTCTGTATGGGTTGTGGTGTTTGAAGTTGGGAGAGACCGGGAAGCCATCCAGGAAGTGGTTGATCAGTGGCGCCATCTGCTGGCGAGAGGGCAGAAATGGAACTGGATATTTGAAAGGGCTGGCCAGTGACGGACTCATAGGCGTTTCGCATCTTCCTCCTGCTTCTTTTGTGTCTATTGACTCTTCCACTATAGTTAAAAAATAGTAGTTAAAAAAATAATAATTGTAAAAAATATATATAAAAATAAAATATATTTTTCTGAAAAACTAATGAGGAAAATAAAGAGAAAAATAAAATCAGATAAAGCAGAATTAAAGCACATCTAATTTAGCTCCTTGTCGTTCGTCTAGAGACAGATCTCGTTCCCTCACCAGGCTGGCGTCCTGGTAGCCCGTCATGGCCGTGGCCCACGCCTGATTGGTCAGGTCGTAGAGCTGCGTGACGGGCAGCTGTCCCGGGGAGGAGGCGGGCTGCGGGCTGTAGAAGCCGGCGAAGGCCTGCTGATTGGCCGAGGCAGCGTCGGCGGGCCGGTAGCCGTTCTTGGGCGCGTAGGACGCGACCGCCATGGTCTTGGCCTTGATCCTGGCCATGATGGGCTTCCCCTTGAACACCTTGACCTCCTCGCGGAGGTACTTGTACGCCTGATCGGAGGGGGGGGGAGGGGCACACACACACACACACACACACACACACACACACACACACACACACACACACACACACACACACACAACAGACATCAGTCACACTCGTCTGACATCAGGGACGAGTTTCTCCCCGTCGCTTGAGGGAGCAGCCAAAAGTGTGCGCTTGTTTAAAAGCAGGCAGGAGAACTAAATTGTGGCTCTTTTTTGGCGTTTCTTGCACCTCAATCACTTGGTAACTTCCCTATGAAGTGTAATCACTGCTGATGCTGGAAATTTGAACGCCGTGCGTGATAGTCTGGATATGAACGCAGCCGTGGTTTATTTTTGAACGGTGGATCTGGATTCTGCGATGGGATCCACCGGTCTGGTCTGAGGTCAGAGCTCGCCCTGCAGCGGGAGGTTTGAGGTCTGTAGGAGAGAGGCGGGGTCTTACCTGCTGGGCCTCAGCCTCCGTCTGGAAGGTGATGAACCAGTTGTCGTTCCTCACAAACTCACAGCTCAGGAACTTGGGCTGGTCGGCCCCGGCGAACAGGGCCTCCACCTCCTGTTAACACCATCAGATAAACACCACAGAGAAACACCGTCAGGACTAATAAACACTGTCAGGACCAGAGAGAAACACCGTCAGGACAGATGAACACCGTCAGATAAACACCGTCAGGACCACAAAATAACACCGTCAGGACAGATGAACACTGTCCGATAAACACCGTCAGGACCACAAATAAACTCTGTTAGATAAACTCTGTCAGGACAGATAAACACC
The DNA here is from genome assembly GCA_900291075.1 of Melanogrammus aeglefinus. Lineage (NCBI taxonomy): Eukaryota > Metazoa > Chordata > Actinopteri > Gadiformes > Gadidae > Melanogrammus > Melanogrammus aeglefinus. The sequence continues at coordinate 25,589 of OLKM01001731.1, forward strand.
GTCAGATAAACACCGTCAGATAAACACCGTCAGATAAACACCCTCAGATAAACACCGTCAGATAAACACCCTCAGATAAACACCGTCAGATAAACACCCTCAGATAAACACCGTCAGATAAACACCCTCAGATAAACACCGTCAGATAAACACCCTCAGATAAACACCGTCAGATAAACACCGTCAGATAAACACCGTCAGCCCCAGAGACAAACTGGCGATCCCACCTGGTCCAAGACCATCTGTGGCTCACAACTGTTCATCCTTCAGTGTGTTGCACACGTTTTTCATTGGCCTGTTGGATTGTCTAGAACAAGGCTTGAAGATTGTGCGTGCCAGGAAACAGGAAGTGCGGGCCCGTACCTCGGGGGAGGTGGTGTCGGGGATCTCACGCAGGATGACCACGCAGCGACACTGGCTGGGGCGGACCTTCTGTCCACAGGGGGCCAGCTGCACCTGTGGCAGGGCTGGGGGAGGAGGGGGGAGAGAGGAGAGGGGAGGGGACGAGGGGAGAGAGGAGGAGGAGAATCCAAGAATATTAAAGTGTAGCCTATAGCAGTTCAGGACCCAGCGGCATTGTGATAAGAGGGTGTGCATTGTGCACCACAATCAGGTTTGGAGACGGCAGTTTTTGAAGGCCAAGTGGTGAGCTTGAATCTTCGACAATTCCTTTTTTCAATCTTCTTATCAGCATTAGCATATCTTTTCTCGTCCACTCTGCGCTCACATTTCAGGGTCTCCTCGATGAGGGTCTGGTCGGTGGTGACGGTCTTGATGAGGTCCAGGCTGGCCAGCGTGCTGATGGGCAGGTACTGGTCGCTGTCCATCTGGGACACCAGGTACAGGTCGTTGGCCAGGTACTCCCTGGGGACAGGTGGGAGACAACCGGCCAATCAGAGCACTTATCCCGCCTCCCTCACAGGAGACAGCCGGCCAATCAGAGCACTGATCCCGCCACTGTGGGCACTGATCCCGCCTCCCTCACTGGAGAGAACCGGCCAATGAGATCACTGATCCCGCCTCCCCAACAGGAGACAGCCGGCCAATCAGAGCACTGATCCCGCCCCTGAGGCCACTGATCCCGCCTCCCTCACTGGAGACAACCGGCCAATGAGATCACTGATCCCGCCTCCCTCCCAGGAGACAACCGGCCAATCGGAGCACTGATTCCGCCAATGACAGTTTGACCTTAGAATTCTCCTAAACTACTGAGTAGGCAACACCTACCGGGTCAGACAGGACTCCAGCAGGCACCTCAGCTGCTGCTTGACGTCGTCTGGAATCACAGAAGAGCGTTTAGTTTCAACTGAGCAGTGAAATCCATAAACCATGGGTCAACAGCTGAAGTCAGGACTCCCAGAGGAGCCGGCCTGATGGAACAGGAGGGGGGCGGGTACCGGAGGCCGGGGCGCTGTCGGGCTCCCCGTTGACCGGGGGGGGCCCCGTGGAGAGGGGCCCCGTGGAGAGGGGCCCCGTGGGGAGGGGCTGGTATGCCAAGATGCTGGGGTCCGCCTCCGCCAGGCCCAGGTCCTCCATGCTGTAGGCCGCCTCGTACTCTGTAGACGGGAGGCCAGGGAGGCAAGGTCAGAGGTCAGAGGTCAGGGGAGCCGGCGCTACATCACAGGCCAGGGTAGAGCTAGAGCCACCAGATCCAGAATAATCTAGAAGAACCAGATCCAGAACAATCTAGAGCCAGAGGCACCAGATCCAGAACAGGCTCGAGCTAGAGGAACCAGATCCCAAACTATCCAGCGGTAGAGGAACCAGATCCATACCAATCTAGAGCTAGAGCAACCTGATCCCCGCCAGATCCAGAACACTCTAGAAGAACCAGATCCAGGGCAATCTAGAGCTAGAGAAACCAGATCCACGCCTTAGAAAAGACCAGGGCCAGAAAAAAACAGATCTAGACTACAAACGGCGGTTCAATAACAAACACAATCTCAGACCACTTTTGGCGACGAAACAACTGCATACAAAAAAGGGGCAACAACAGCGAGAAACCCTGCAGGCATCGACCTTCTACAAATGGCTGCTATACATATAGACGACCAAACACATCCTGCGCCACCTACCCTCAGGGCGGAGAACGCCGTCGGCGTGGTCCAGCCAGGACATCTGGTCCTGGGGGAAGCCGCAGTCGCGGTCCGCCAGGCCGAAGGTCTGGTCCGTCCACACCTCTGCGTTGGGGTTCAGTCCCGCCGCGAGCTCCTGTACCACCAAACAGGGGGCGTCCGGTGAGTTACTGCGGAGGAACGTCTGGTCTCCAGAAGGAGATGAACTCTTTGGTATTTTGCAGCATTTACTTTTGTTTTTTTTTCGTCGTTTACTTTATTCTGAAAGCACTCTGTCGAGTGCTTTCAGAATAAAGTAAACGCCGGAAAAAAAACAAAGTTCATCTCTTTCTGGATCGTCCTTCATCGCCACCTTCACCTCCTTCTGAAAGCACTCCTTTGAATGCTTTAAGAAGAAAGTTAATGCCGCAAAATACCAAATGAAACCTTGGTAATGTTGGATGAATGAAAAAGTTTCATCATATTTCACCACTGTCTGTTTGGACTGAAAACAATTCTAGAATACCGTGGTAAATGTTACGTCAGTATCTCAAAGTACACAAATGACACATAAAACAGTCAGTTTTGCACCAAACAGAATAATTCATACGTCAACTATAAATGTCACGGGAGTCCCTTCATGTCGGATCCGTTCAGTCTGGGACCCGATTCAAGTGAAACAAAATGACTCTTAAAAAACGTGGAGACGCCAAGACACACAACAACAAATCATAAACACCTCACCGCATCTCAAGTTACGACACACAACGTTTTCCTACTGCTGCAGCCAAACTCAGCTTACCCTTTAATAAGACACCAAAACAGACACCTACATTTACGTTAAGTAAGGATGTTCATAGAACCTAGTGCCAAGCTAACAATCACTAGGTTAACCCATTCCCCGAATACAACACAGATAGCTAGGATAAGATGCTACATGATGCCAAGTACTATTTTGAATTGCCAGGACGTACAACTATTTTTGGCTAGTTTTATGAGTTTCGGTGAACTCTGACCAAGCGAGTGACACCTAGACACACACACACACATCCCAAACTCAAACACACTCATACAAACATCCCAAACTGAAACACACAAATCCAAAACTCACACACACACATCCCAAACTCTGACACACACACACACACACACATCCCAAAATCACACACACACACACACACAAAATCACACACACACACACACACACACATCACACACACAAACACACAAAACACACCACACAGACTTACGGGCGGGGGGTACTGCGTGTGCCAGTCCCAGACACAGGAGCCCTGGGGCATGAGGGTGCTGTAGGGGTACGCCCCCAGCAGGGCCATGGAGGGCTGCAGCTCCGTCACCGCCACGGGGACGAGCTCCGGCTCACCGCCAGCCTCGCCCAGCCTGCGGGGGGAGTCCCTGTCGGCCACGCCCGAGGCCCAGCCCCCCGCTCCGCCGCCGCCACCACCGCCGGCCCCGGGGCCCAGCTTCAGCCAGGGGTCCGGGTAGAGGCGAGGCCTCCAGGCGTTCAGGGGGGAGGAAGGGTCGGAGGGGTCGGCGTCCTCGGCCAGCAGCACCGACACCATCTCCCTCATGCCCCCCTCCCCCTCCGCGTCCTCCCCATTACCAGGGAAACCCCTCCCCGCCGCCGCCGCCGCCGCCGCAGGGGGCAGGAAGTGGATCTCGTAGGACGGCGTGGAGGCGTAGGCATCGACCTGCGTCGGGTCCACCTGCAGCAGGAGGCCCCCGTCCTCCGGGGCCGGGAAGGCGTCGTCGTGGCGACGGAAGGCGTTTCCGTCGGCGTCGTCGTCGTAGCCGACTCTCAGGCCGCCGTCACCGGCGCCATTGCCCTGGGCGACGCAGAAGCGGTGCTCCGCCGCCATGCCCAGGAAGCCAGAGTCGGGGGGGGTCTCTGAGAACACAGGCTCCGCCTCCTGGCCGTACGGCCCCGCGGCCCCCTCCCCGCCGCTGCTCTCCGACAGGGCGCTGCGGCGCGGCGTGAAGACGAACGCCTCGGCCGTCATGAGGGTCACGGGGGCGCTCTCGGCCATGGGGGGCCCCTCTGGGGTCTGGGGCCCCTGAGGGAGCACCTCCTCCGCCACCCCGGGTCCGGGTCCGGGGTCTGGGCCACACACTGGACCCCCGGCGGCGGCCGGCTCCACCTCCGTCCTCTCCTGCTCCTTCGGGCCCGGCTCCTGATGCTCCGCCCCCGTGGGGGTCAGCTGACCTCTGGCTCCGCCCTCGGACGGCTCTACGTCCGTCTTCAAGCCCAGACCGGCGTCGACCACGCCCACCGCCGTGCGGGGGGCGGGGGATAGAGCGGGCGAGACGGGGGAGGGCGGGGCCTCAGCGTCACCATCGACAATCCCAGGGAGGGCGTCCGAGGGGCCCGTCGTATCGAGGGGTGCCGCGGGGCCCCCGTCTCTCACGTGACCTTCGAGGGCCTCACGCTCCTCAAGCCACGCCTCTCCCTTCCCGCCGTCTTCCTCCCACGGCGATGTGGATTCGGCGTTCCCGCACGGCAGGGTCGGATCCGGAACGCCGGCCTTCTCGGGAACCTCCCGTCCGCTTTCCGGCGCCGGTTCACCGGCGGCTTCCTCTTCGTCATCGGAGGCCGAACCGACGGCGGCGGCGGCGGCGGCGGCGGCGGCGGCGGCGGCCCCCACGCGGCCTTCGGTGCCGACCAGCCGTCCGTCCGTCTCATCGGGACGACAACGGGGTTCGCCGAGGTCTGCGGCGACCTCCTCCGCCGCCCCGACCTCGTCCTCGTCCAGGGGGCCGATCCGGTCGGCGGAGCCCCAGCCGAAGCTGGGCTGGGGCGGGGTCGGGGTCGGGTGGTCCCGGGACCCGTGGCGGCGGGACAGCGGCGAGGGGTCCGCGTAGCTGAGGCACGTGGTCGGCGCGGCGACGGGGAGCGAGGACGCCACCGAGGTGGGCGCGGACGACACCTCGGTCAGGGTGGTCTCCGGCGTGCTGCCCAGGCTGTCGTCGTCATCGTCGTCGTCGTCGTCTCCATGGCAACCACCGAGGGGGCTGAGGGAAACGGCCTGGTTGGTCTGAGGCGAGCCGGGCCCCTCTTCCTCCTCCTCCTCCTGCTCCTCTTCCTCCACCTGAGGGGCAGCGAGTGGCTTCGGGGGCTCCTGCTCTGAGGTGCCCTCCTCCTCGTCGGCGTCGCTCTCGGCGTCCGAGGACGGGGCGGAGCGGTCCGAGCTGTCGGGGGTCTCGGGGAGGTGGTGGGGGCTCTGGGGCCAGCGCTCCTCCGGGCAGGGGGTCGGGGAGGCGGGCCCTTCCTGCTGCCGGGTTTCCTGCCGCTCCCGGAGCTGGACCGGCGTTCCGTCTGAAGGACCGGAAGCTTCCGGGGGCACCGCGTTCTCGTACGAGGGCTCTTCAAACACGCGCGCCGCCGCCTCCGCCTCCTCCTCCTCCTCCTCCTCCAGCACCTCCTCCTCCAGCACCTCCTCCACACACTCCTTCTCCGCCTTCACACATTCGCCGTGGTCGTCGGAGCGCGCCCGTTGCCCCCGGGAACGGGGGGAATGCGGGGGCACCGCGATCTCCAGGATGTCTGGCGTGTCCTCGGCCCGCTGCTCCTCCTCCGACTCCTCCTCCGACGACGACCCGGTCGACGGGGGCCGGCTCCCCCCGGGGTCGCCGCCGGCCCGGGACGGGGGCTTGGGGTCCGGGGGGCCGCCGCCGCCGCGGTGTCCGCTGGAGGCGGGCAGCAGGTCCGGCAGGGGGTCTCCGACCTGCGGAGAGACAACAGGCAGGGGTGAGACGCAGGGCTGCGGGGGGGAGGGTACAGTAACAACAGGGGTGGGGGTGGTGTGGGGGCCGAGCCGGGCGGGGGGCCAGGGGTCCGCCCCGGGTGCGGCGGCGGCGGCGGCGGCAGCGCTTGCCATTATCTCCTCGTCTATTTCGGCCGTGGACTCTGCGTCGCGCGGCTTGGCGGGCGCGGCCCCGGCGGGTGCTATGTTGGGCGGGGCAGCTGTCCTGCAGTCAGCTGCTTGGGGCCCGGGGCCCCGCGGGCCCTCGGCCTCATGGCCCAGGTCCTCGGCGCTGATGGAGCAGATGCTGTAGAAGCTCTGCGTCCGCGCCACGAAGCCCTGCCCCAGCGTCGCCGTGACGATGCACTCCTCCTCCTCGTCCTCCTCCTCTTCCTCCTCGGGGGCGGGCCGCTTCTCCCGCCAGGCGCTGACCAGCGGCGGCAGCAGAGTGGCCCCCGACACCACAGAGTCTGCCCCTCCGCTGCGGGGGGCCGCCGGGCCCCAGCCCACGGGCCCTCGCTTCCCTCCGGGGCCCTCGGGGAGACGCCTGAACCAGGACGCCCTCAAGGCCGCGTTGTCTTTGACCTTCTGCTTGAGGGGGGGCGGGGCCTGGGCCGGGGGCCCGACGTGCGGGCCGGTGCCCACCTCGTCGGTGTGCGTGGGGGCCCGCTGCCGGCCCTGCTCCTGCCCCCCCGCGGTGAGTACCTCCAGCACGGCGGGGCCGACGACACCACTCTGGCCGCCCTCCTGTCGGCCGGGGGCCGGTTTCCCGAGTGTCCCTCTTAGCAGGGGGCCCTTCTCCTGCTCCTGCTCCTGCTCCTTGGGGCCCGTCTCTCCCTTCTCCCCCCCCTTGGGCTTCTTCTCCCCGGCGTGGCTCTGCTCCGAGGCCAGGCACACGTGCTGGGCCAGGGCCGAGCAGGGGGCCCGGTCGCGCTCCGTCACGGGGGTCATGCTGTCGGGCCGCGGGGCCGACAGCAGCCCGGTGCGCTCGCCGCTCCGGGGCCCCGGCAGCAGCTCCTTGCTGAAGCAGCAGCCCATGCTGCTCTGGTGGGGGTCCTGTCGGGGGTTGTCCTTGTTGTGGTGGTGGTGGTGGTGTTGGTCCTGTCAGGAGTGGGGTGTGGGGGGGGGGTGCGACCGGAACCGGCACCGCGCTCGACACAACCGACGGTAACGCTAGGCAACCACGCCGCTGTGTCTACGGGACGTCCTGAGGCAGCGTGGGTCGGCTCCTCTCGGCCGTACGCAGCGGAGAGAGAAAATGAATGCCGGCTCTCCCCCCGGCCGGCTCTCCCCCTCCCCTGCCCCAGAATAGACCCTGGGAGGGGGCTCACATGGCCCTGCCACTCAACCGCCCGCCGTGTGTGCGCATGGGTGGCCATGTGTGTTTGAGTCCATGTGTGTGTGGCCATGTGGCCGTATGTGTGTGTGTGTGTGTGTGTGTGTGTGTGTGTGTGTGTGTGTGTGTGTGTGTGTGTGTGTGTGTGTGTGTGTGTGTGTGTGTGTGTGTGTGTGTGTGTGTGTGTGTGTGTGTGTGTGTGTGTGTGTGTGTGTGTGTGTGTGTGTGTGTGTGTGTGTGTGTGTGTGTGTGGCCATGTGTTTTATGTGTGTGTGTGTTTGTGCGTGGCAATGTGGCTGTGTGCGTGTGCATGTGTGTGTGTCCAAGTTTGGCAAGAGCACTTTATGTGCGGGTCAGCATGTGGCATCTCCCGTCCACCAATCAGCAGCCCCGATGCTGCAGTCTGCAGACTCCGCCCCCTTACTGGCATGCGTGACACCCTACCCCGAACCGTTCCCCCCCCCCCCCCCCCGTACGGACAGATTTCCCTTACATTAGTTCTGCTACAGTCACTTCCATTACTCTCTCTCTCTCTCTCTCTCAAACCCCCTCCCTCCTCCATTGCTAAACCCCCCTATTCTCTCTCCCTCCCCTCCTCTCTGCCCGTCTCTCTCTCCCTCTCTTTCTCTCTCTGTCCCTCAATCCCTCCCTCCCTCCCTCTCTCTCCCTCCCTCTCTGTCTGTCTCTCTCTCTCTCCCTCTCTCTTTCTCTCTCTGTCCCTCCCTCTCCCTCTCCCTCTCCCTCCTCTCTGTCTGTCTCTCTCTCTCTCTCTCTCCCTGTCTCTCTCTCTCTCTGTCTCTGTGTCTACATCAGGCATGCCTAAACAGTGAGTCCAACCACTAAACTGGGCCACTGGACACCACCCACATCCACACCCAGACCCCCACATAACCCCCCCCCCCCACACACACACACCCCCCTCCCCCACACACTCACAAAGAACTTGAATGCGTGTGCATGTCAGACATTTCAAGCACTCACAGCAAAGTCGAGGGGCCAATGGGAGCGAGTCCCTCCCCCTCAGAGGGGTCAACCCAAGGGGTTCAGGGGTTAATCCCGGTGCCAATCAACGATGCTAAGGGTCCCACCGCGGGCGGGCTAGCGGTTAGCGTTACCTGGAGGTAGCGCTCTGGTCGCTGAGGGGCATGGGACTGCAGGTCGCTGGGGGCCAGCGGGCGGCGCTCGGACGTCATTGGGCGGTCTGAGGCGGGGGGCTCCTCTGACGACGAAGACTCCACAGGTTGGCTGACAGGTGAAGGGACGAAGGGGCAAACTCCAGGGAGAAAGACGAGAGCTGCGGGGGGGGGGGGGGAAGAAAGAGATGAGTATAAAGACCTCGAAAATAAATCCACATAACATTTTCATAGCCAGTCATCATGAAGATCGATATCACATTAATCCAGCCTTTAGCCCTGACAAAGGACCGTGATTAACCTGAGAGCCCAACCTGCTGACGCATAAACGGCACACCAGACTTCCGAGGTTTGTTTGTTGTTGGACGAGTTGCGTGTCGTAACGCGAGGCCTCGTTACAGAGTGTAGGCCTACACACTCTGGGCCCCGAACCCAGCGCCCAGTAGGCGACAAGGCCTTCAACCCGGACCCATGCACTACGCAGTTAAACTTATTTGCATGCTTTGCATTTTTCCACAGCAGGGTTTTGAATGTTATCGAGACGCTGTTATCAACACGCGGTTATCAACATGCTTCTGGTTACCAGCGGAGGGTCGCACTGTGCGCCTTCTGTCGGCGACCAAGCTGATTGGAGTGAGAAGAGAAGGTGTTCCAGGCCAACGATAGCCTAATTATTGAGTCTGAAGTTAATTTGAAAATGCTTCCCTGTTACAGTGATAAGTCAAATGAATTTTAAACCTCGTTAACATGAATCGCAGCAGATGTCATGAGGAGCAGATCGGGACAAGTCCCGAGTCAAGTGCGTTTAAACATGGAGGGTAGAGAAGAAGCTAACGAGACCCAGCGCGGAGAAAAAGTTAAACTGTTATGACGGTACTGTTATGTTTCCTAACACACGACCATGTTCAAGAAACCACCAGTAACACAGTCTAACCTAACTCGGGGACGAAATGCGCGTCACCTCCAGCAGCAGGTTTTAGACCAGCCAACACGACCGGGGGGGGGGGGGGGTGTTGAACGAAAGTTAACGCAGGTGTCGATACAGAAGCGCGACCTCCACTAACACCACTTCTGCAGGGCACAGAGTCGAGTCGCAAAACAAACAGAGACGAGTCGCAAAACAAAAAAACAACCGCCCCACGTCGCGGTACGGAAGCGCCTCGGAAAAACAACGCAGGAACTCAACGACAACGTTAACTTTGACGCGCCTGTTGCCATAATAATAATAATAATGATGCAGTTAAACGACATGGCAACGTGGTTACGGTGGTTCCATATGGCACCTGCGGGCTGATAGAGCGTTGTTTTGGGGAGAAAAGTTACTGTCAACTCTTGGAAAGGGGGGTCGTCGATGACCCGAGGTGTATTAGGAGAACTTACCTGCGAGTTGTCGTGTGTTTTTTAATGTCGGTTTTCCCTGAGATCAGCGGAGCGCGTAGACGTGCGTCTTCAGTCTGCGCCGCTTCAGGTCGCATCTGAAGGCGTGTGTGTGTGTGTCAACATCATGCGTGTGTGGTGTTGCCATGGGGACTGCGTAATAAACTACAGCAGACCCTTGGCTGGTTTTTATTTTTATTTTATTGTTTTTTTTATTTCACAATCAAAATCAAACTTATTTTCCGATTGTATTGACACGTCGAAGTTGATCACGAAACACCCTTCGAGTTATCATGACACCGAACTGAAGGTGGATTACTACCTGGATGTAGTGTGTGTGTGTGTGTGTGTGTGTGTGTGTGTGTGTGTGTGTGTGTGTGTGTGTGTGTGTGTGTGTGTGTGTGTGTGTGTGTGTGTGTGTGTGTGTGTGTGTGTGTGTGTGTGTGTTATGTGTGTGTGTGTTTGTTTTGCAGGACATGACTTTACAAACATTACTACCTACACCTTCAGCTCTAAGGCCAGATATAATACACATGACATCTATAATCATAGTAGTAATAACAATAACATTCTGACTGAAAAAATAAACATATTCAATTATATCACGTAGAACCAATTAAAATAACAACACAAATAATTAATCGTCCAATGCTCCAGCAGTGATGAAACGGGTGCGAAAAAAATAAACACAAAAGATTGAACGTCAAACATAAATTGAGTCCTTTGACCTCAGGGGTTTCTTCTCGTAAGTACCCGTTGAATCAATCCCCAACAGCCGTTGAGTGAACGGGAATCAAACCGGTGGCCCCCTGTTGCCCCAAAAGGGGACCCCCATCACCCCCATCACCCCCATCACCCCCATCACCCCATCCCAGCACTTTTCTAACCAGTGGCCACCCAAAGCGCTTTACAATACTGCCTCACAATCACCCATTCATGCACTCATTCACACACCGACAGCGGTGTCAGCCATACACAGCGACAGCCAGCTGGTCAGGAGCAGTCAGGGTGAGGCGCCTTTCTCAGGGACACCTCGCCTCCTGAGCCACATGCCGTCACTGGTCCCGGGGGTTCACCTGAGGGTGCGGGGCCCTCACCGGGGGGGGCCCCACGGCCCCTCAGGAGTAGAGGCTCCAGTAGATGACGTTGAAGAGCAGGTAGGACATGGGGAAGACCACGCGCGAGTACGAGTCGATCATGTAGCTGTTGCTTAGCAACAGGTCGACGTGCACGCGCAGGGACTTCCTGCGGCGGAGGCGGACCCCAACGCCCCCCTCCTGGCGGGCGTTGCCGGCCACGCTGGGGGCCAGGCTCTCCCGCGGGTCGGAGGTCGTGGTCCGGGAGCGGCTGCCCGGATACGGGGTCAGTTCGATCTCGTCGTCGTGGAAACAGCCGTCGAACGCCATGGCCTGGCTGGCGTCAAAGGTGGATGGGATCTGAGGGGTCAAAGGTCAGATCAGGTTATATTCAGTGTTTACAGTATGTTTACTTCAGTGACACTTACGTGGAGGGCGTTTAGCAGACGCTCTTATCCAAAACGACTAACAATCAGTGCATTTGTCAGAAGAAAGAAAAACAACAACATATGGCTGTCGGTACAGTAAGGATGTTCATAGAACCAAGTGCCAAGCACTAACCATCGCTAGGTTAGCACATTCCCCCAGATACAAAAGGGATAACTTGAATAAGACGCTACACAATGCAAAGTGCTATTTTTAAGTGCCAGGACGTACAACATACAATGGCTGCGTAGGAGGTTAGGGGGGGGGGGGTAAGTAAGGAGGGAGGCTATGCAGATTCAAGGTGAACTCAGAACAAGTGATATTAAGGTCTCTTGCGGACGCTGGTGGCGATTCTGTGGGCCTGACGCCGACAGTGACGTTGTTCCGCCGCTGCGGTGCCAAAACACACATGTGTTCTCAAACCTCACACGATAATAATAAACTTTCAGGAACAAGCTCAGTTCCTTAATATGCCATTATTTTTGGGTCAATGTTGAAAGTGCGTCCTGCATGTACTTCCAGCGCTTGGCCAGTAGAGGGACTCGTTGGGCAGAGTTTGGACTGGTCATTAGACACACACACAATAAAACGTACAAATACACACACACATACGCACACCCACACACACATACACACCCACAAACACACCCATACATGCACACACATTCACACACAAAGACACACTCACACATACACACACCCACACCCACACACCCACACACACACACACACACACACACACACACACACACACACACACACTGACACAGACTCATGGTGCGTTGGTCTCTCACCCTCCCCCTCCTCATCTTCCTCATCTCCTCCAGGGTGGTGCAGTAGTTGACGGCCGCGTACTCGATGACGGACAGGAAGACGAACAGGAAGCTGGTCCACAGATAGATGTCCACCGCCTTCACGTAGGATACCTGCATGGAGATCATAAAGACACACATACAGACAAACACACACACACAAAAACAACCCCACAGAAACACATAAACACGCACACAAAAACACACATACAAACGCAAACACACACGTTTGAGGGCAGAAAAGATTGAGATCCTCTCTCTCTCTCTGTCTCTGTCTCTGTCTCTCTCTCTGTCTCTCTCTCTCTCTCTCTCTCTCTCTCTCTCTCTCTCTCTCTCTCTCTCTCTCTCTCTCTCTCTCTCTCTCTCTCTCTCTCTCTCTCTCTCTCTCTCTCTCTCTCTCTCTCTCTCTCTCTCTCTCTCTCTCTCTCTCTCTCTCTCTCTCTCTCTCTCTCCC
>OLKM01001731.1:40376-42876 GCA_900291075.1 Melanogrammus aeglefinus
TCACAACATACCTCCTCTGTCGTTGAACCCAAAGAACAAGCTGGAATAACGATGTTCAAAGAGCATCCATTCACACGTACAACTCCTGGTTTTGCTCTACTTCAAACCAAATTCAGCGAGAGCGTTTGTGGCCGTGTTTGTGGCCGACGCCCGTGTGTGGGACTCTATCGCTGCCGAGCCGAGGCCAGATGGATATCAACTTGAAAACAACAGGATCTGGACAGGGCTGGAGACTGGTTCGGCCAAATGTCCTCGAGGAGTAACCCGAGTCCCGTAGTTTATTTAATCTGTCTCTGACTCACACAGACACTCACTCACACACACACACACACACACACACACACACACACACACACACACACACACACACCACACACACACACACACACACACTGTGAGGGTGAGGCGTACCTGAGGCATGGAGGAGGACACTCCGGTGATGATGGTGGACATGGTGAGCACCGTGGTCATCCCTGGGGAGGGGGCACAGAGTTCACACATTCTCTCTAGTATTGGTGACCCGACGACTCTGGCTGCACGGGGAAGGTGGGTCCATGGACGGGCCGGTGTGGTGGGTGGTGGAGGAGGGGGTGGTGGAGGTGGGGAGGGGTGTTGGGGTGGTGGTGGTGGTGGGCCAGTGGAGTGGTGGTGGGGGTGGAGGGGGTCCTTTAGGACAGGGGGCCGTTACCCAGTGAGACGCGGGCGGGCACGGCGCGGCGGTCGATCCAGAAGGACACCCAGGACAGCAGCACCATCAGCATGGTGGGGAAGTACGCCTGCAGCAGGAAGAAGAAGATGTGGCGCCTCAGAATGAAGTGGATGAACAGACGGTTGTACCAGCCTGGGGAGAGAGAGAGACAGGGAGTCAGTGAGACAGGGAGACAGCCTGGAGAGAGAGAGACAGGGAGTCAGTGAGACAGGGAGACAGCCTGGGGGAGAGAGAAACTGAGTCATTGAGACAGGAAGACAGCCTGGAGAGAGAGAGAGAGAGAGAGAGAGAGAGAGAGAGAGAGAGAGAGAGAGAGAGAGAGAGAGAGAGAGAGAGTGAGACAGGGAGACAGCCTGGAGAGAGAGGGAGTCAGTGAGACAGGGAGTCAGTGAGGCAGCCTGGAGAGAGGGAGAGAGACAGGGAGTCAGTGAGACATGGAGACAGGGAAACAGCCTGGAGAGAGAGAGACAGGAAGTCAGTGAGACAGGGAGGCAGCCTGGAGAAAGAGAGAGACAGGGAGTCAGTGAGACAGGGAGACAGCCTGGAGAGCGAGACAGGGAGTCAGTGAGACAGGGAGACAACCTGGAGAGAGAGACAAGGAGTCAGTGAGACAGGGAGACTGCCTGGAGAGAGAGAGAGAGAGAGAGAGAGAGAGAGAGAGAGAGAGAGAGAGAGAGAGAGAGAGAGAGAGAGAGAGAGAGAGAGAGACAGGGAGTCAGTGAGACAACCTGACAGGGAGTCAGTGAGACAGGGAGACTGCCTGGAGAGAGAGAGAGAGAGAGAGAGAGAGACAGGGAGCCAGTGAGACAGGGAGACAGCCTGGAGAGAGTGAGAAAGGGAGTCAGTGAGACAGCTTGGAGAGAGAGAGAGACAGGGAGTCAGTGAAACAGGGAGGCAGCCTGGAGAGAGAGAGAGACAGGGAGACAGCCTGGAGAGAGAGAAACAGGGAGTCAGTGAGACAGGGAGACAGCCTGGAGAGAGAGAGACAGGGAGTCAGTGAGACAGGGAGACAGCCTGGAGAGCGAGAGACAGGGAGTCAGTGAGACAGGGAGTTAGGGAGACAGCCTGGAGAGAGAGAGACACAGGGAGTCAGTGAGACAGGGAGACAGCCTGGAGAGAGAGAGAGTCAGGGAGACAGCCTGGAGAGAGAGAGACAGGGAGTCAGTGAGACAGGGAGACAGCCTGGAGAGACAGAGACACAGGGATTCAGAGAGACAGACATGGATTCAGAGAGACTGGGAGTCAGTGACAGAGAGACAGGCAGTCGGAGAGACATAGAGACAGGAGAGTCAGAGAGCCAGGGAGTCAGAGAGACAGAGACAGGCAGTCGGAGAGACATAGAGACAGGAGAATCAGAGAGACAGGCAGTCAGAGAGACAGGGAGTCCCCACTCCCAACAGGATGACTTCATGTAGAGTTCTGAAATGTCCCTGTTGTTGTTACAATCCAAACACTCACCACAACACACCAGCTCTCACTCACGTTCTCTCTTCCTGCAACGACCCGACGTTACACCAGCCGTCTCCTTGAGCGAGCCTTGGCTGGTGTAACGCTACACTGCTTTTACGTCATGCTTCTACTTTTATTCTATACTGCGTTTGTCCCTTTTAAATCCAACCACAGCCTCCAGGAGGTGCAGGTTCTGTCCCCAGATGCCGGCCACATGCAAATATGGATCAAAGACGCCACCCAAGGGATTGGTCCACTGCTCCTCAACAGCCCACCGCATCCACCAAAGTATAAATACAAAGTATAAATCTCCCGTCTAGGGCCGGTCAGGACTCCCGATCG
>OLKM01001731.1:47876-52876 GCA_900291075.1 Melanogrammus aeglefinus
AACATGTAGTAATATACTGTAACATGTAGCAATATACTATAATATACTCGAGTAATATACTGTTACATTAAGTAATATACAGTAAGATACTGTAGTAATATACTGTTTAGCAGCACTCCTGTCTTATGTGTGTCTCGTTAAATCTTTCCCACACTTAGTACTGTGCAACTTTTACGAGTGGACATGTTACAAGTGCAAAACACTGCATTATTTGTCGTTATCAACTGGTATTGGCAGTTTTGTTTGCTAGGTTAGCCATTGCTAACAATGGCTAACAGCCAGGTGAGCTATTGATAAAAAATGGCTAACCAGGCTGAAATTGGTTTGGTTCTTGGTTTTCCGATTTCATCTGGACTATGGTCACATCAGGTGGGACAGCATTCCCAGCTCGGACTTCGGGGATAAACAAAAGGTAGCAAAGGATTGGCGGCCAGATAAGGTTAAAGGTTGTAGTCAGTGACCAACCCATGGAACACCAAGATAATTAATTAATAATTAATCGCTAACTAATAATCACCCATAATGATTAATAATAATACTATGAATAGTTAATAATAATTTATATAAGTCCTTTCAGAACAAATCTTCTGTTGCTGCATAAATCAAAAGTCAGTTAATCATTGTAAAAAAATATATTATATTATTCAGCAAAGCTGGAATCCCTTTCTGAGTAAAACGGTTATTCACTCTTCCTGGCGCTCCAGGGAGGAAGTGGCTGCCGGGAAGTGGCTGCCAGGAAGTTCCAGCGGTGTCAGAGAGACGGGTTCGTTGTGCAACCCATGGACCCGTTCTGATGTAACACCAGGCGGCCGTTGTGTACCACCCCTCGAACGCAGAGAGTCTCCTGGTGTCACCAAAGTGAAACCTGCTGTTTCACACTCCGCCAGGAAAAAACCTCAGTGGTGAAATATGTTTTATTTTCCTGTTTACTTTCCTTCTCACGCAGAGATTGAGTAGTTTGTCGAGGTCAGTGTGTTATATTTCAGCTGTTGTTTTATTTTTAATACCGACAACAATGAGGAATTTTCTGTTTAAACAAGGTGTTCAATATAGTGCAATACATATATATACATATTCAAATGAAACAAACTTTGTTCCTATTACTGATCTCTGCCTCCTTGACCTCAGCTTAATGATGATGATGATGATGATGATAATGGTGAGGATGCTTTTTTTGCAATATCTGTATATCTGTCTGTCTATCTGTCTGTGTGTGTGTCTCTATGTGTGTGTGTGCGTGTCTCTCTGTGTGTGTATGTGTGTGTGTGTGTGTGTGTGTGTGTGTGTGTGTGTGTGTGTGTGTGTGTGTGTGTGTGTGTGTGTGTGTGTGTGTGTGTGTGTGTGTGTGTGTGTGTGTGTGTGTGTGTGTGTGTGTTTGTGTGCGTCTGTGTGTGTGTGTGTGTGTGTGTGTGTGTGTGTGTGTGTGTGTGTGTGTGTGTGTGTGTGTGTGTGTGTGTGTGTGTGTGTGTGTGTGTGTGTGTGTGTGTGTGTGTGCCTCAGTTCCCGGTGGCCGCTGTCAGGCTGCCAGGCGGCCGATAAACACTTAACTTAATGAAGTTCATCCGATCCATAAATTTCGGCGTTAGCCCTGTGCTCTCCGCGTGTCAACCGGGGCCTCGTTAAACACACCGCACCACCACCGCCGGCCTGCGTTGTCCTGGCAACGCCAGCGCCCAGTGGTGGGAAGAAGAGCTAAAGCTGAAGGTTAGGGACTCTCAGGATCTCACCTCTGTGAGGCCGTCCTCCCGTTCTCCTCTCCTCCTGCAGAATCTGTTCTCATGATCAATATGAATCTCTCACTGTCTCTGTCTCTCTCTGTCTCTGTCTCTGTCTCTGTCTCTGTCTCTGTCTCTGTCTCTGTCTCTGTCTCTGTCTCTCTCTCTCTCTCTCTCTCTCTCTCTCTCTCTCTCTCTCTCTCTCTCTCTCTCTCTCTCTCTCTCTCTCTCTCTCTCTCTCTCTCTCTCTCTCTCTCTCTCTCTCTCTCTCTCTCTCTCTGTCTCTCTCTGTCCTCTCTGTCCTCTCTCTCTCTCCCCTGTCTCTCTCTCTCCCCTGTCTCTCTCTCTCTCTCTCTCTCTCTCTCTCTCTCTCTCTCTCTCTCTCTCTCTCTCTCTCTCTCTCTCTCTCTCTCTCTCCTCTCTCCCTCCCTCCCTCCCTCCCTCCCTCCCTACCTCTCTCTCTAATCAGACAGTATCCCCCTGTCCTCCTCCGGGATCAAACCTGCGAGTTTCAGGGTGACATGTCTCTGACGGTCAGCCCCCTGTCCCCCCGAGGCACCCCGGTCCTTTGAAACTCGCGTTTCAAAGGACAGGATTAGGGGCGACCCCCACCCTCAGGTGTAGGGTGGGGTTTTAAGGAGTCTTACCAGGGTGGGGTCACCTAACCCAACACAGTGATCACTGTTAACCCCCCCCCCCCCCCCCCAACAGCTGGGTTTAAACCCTGTAATCTCAGAGGCTCTCTGGTCTCACACCAGCCCCTCTCCAGATGTTTGATACAGACAGAGAATCGATGGATCTTGAAAACATATGGATTATAATTGTGTTCATAAACATGGGGGGGGGGGGGGTTTAGGGAGCATTAGTATTATTTGGAGAGGAAACATTCCTTGAATTATCCGACACGATGCAATCATTCTGTTGCATGGATTTATTTGGCGTAAAGAGACATCTTTGTCTCCCGCCCGTACTTAGAACCAAACTGTTTGTTGTGCGTTTGCATGCAGCAGCATTGAGATAAACACAAACAAAGAGGATAAAGTAGAGACATCACGCAGTAGCCATAGCTGGAGCCAATAGAGAACTACAGCTCTGTAGTCCTTCAGCGAAAACAGATGCAGATACTGTGGGCTTGACCTCAACCCAGACTGTTTATGCAGCCTAATTTAAGATTTATAGCCGCTCTATAAAGGAGAGGCTGGAGAAAGTTTGGTTCTAAGTTTGATCTTTACTAGCTGCAGCCGGCAGACTGCAGTGAATCCTTCGGTATTTCCATAATAAAGACGGTAAACAGAAACAGTGGTTCGCTTTCGGCCCGTTTGGTTACGAAAGTGAACACACACCTTCGTCCACTGACACACGCACACACTGACACACACACACACACACACACACCGACACACACACACCAACCCTACATCAGTCAGAGAAACAAACTAAGCTAATATACACACACCTAAACACGCTGTTTCTCATGAATCACTCACAAATTTACACACACACACACACACACACACACGCGCACACACACACACACACACACACACACACACACACACACACACACACACACACACACACACACACACACACACACACACACACACACACACACACTAGACACACATGGGTGACGTTAGCCAGGGGTGGGTCTTTGTCCTACTCTGATTCGTGAACTCTGATTGGCCGGCTGCACTTCCTGTCCTAGTTTAAAAAGCCTGTGGACACACCCCTCAGTACCCACAGGTTCCATAGAACACGCCACGCAGACACACTCAAACACGCGGCATGCACCCCAGAATGCACAACATGTCATGACACACACGCCACTCACACATGCTGGGATAACACACAACACGGATTACGTTACATTACACACGTTGTGCGCGCGAGACGGTGATTGGAATGTGTGTGGCAATAGCTACTGCATCCTGTATGCCCTGATTGGCCGATGCAACCCAGATCCCCAGGTCCCCACAGCGTAACACAAAATCAGAGTTACTGCCTCCTTGGGATTGTACAGCGTGGGAATGTTAACGTTAGGTGTTTTGGGCGTTGTTTGGTTATTAATCCTGGATTTATTTGTCGTGACGGGGTGAGGCTTGTTGTCTTTGAAACAGCAACAAAGTTTCCCATGGGGGCCTGGCGAAACAAAGTTTGGATACGCCTACGTTACCGTATATATTAGCGACTGTCTGATTACGCTCAGGGAATCACAAGATGGCGGAAAAATCCAATTATGACTTGTGATGGACTTCGATGTGTAAACATTGGTGATGATTACTCTGCGTATTAGCGGCGGATTGGGTTATATCATGAGTACACTAAGGGGTATGTTCGTTTTTATACACGAAGCACGACGTCGTCACGGTCCGGGGAGGGGTTTGGTAGTGGGACGTCTCCCGGTGAGGCTGGAGGTCTGGGCGTCGAACCCAGATCCTTCCCTTGTGGCTGGACGACCAACACACACCCTGACCCACACACTGAGAACACACACTCTGAGAACACACGCTCCGACCCACACACTGAGAACACACACCCTGACCCACACACTGAGAACACACACCCTGACCCACACACTGAGAACACACACTCTGACCCACACACTGAGAACACACCCCCTGAGAACACACACTCTGACCCACACACTGAGAACACACACTCTGACCCACATACTGAGAACACACCCCCTGAGAACACACACTCTGACCCACACACTGAGAACACACACTCTGACCCACACACTGAGAACATACCCCCTGAGAACACACACTCTGACCCACACACTGAGAACACACACTCTGACCCACACACTGAGAACATACCCCCTGAGAACACACACTCTGACCCACACACTGAGAACACACACTCTGACCCGGTTTACTGCCCGCTGATTATGATGAGGACAAAGGAGCGCTTGTCAGAGGACACACACACATATCCTTCAGAAACACACACACACACACACACACACACACACACACACACACACACACACACACACACACACACACACACACACACACACACACTCTCACACATGGGCACACAAACACACACACACATATATATCCTATACGCATATACACACATACATAAATCCTACACACACACATACATACCGACAAACACAAAAAAAACATACACACTCATATATCCTACACACACATAATCACTCACACACACACACACACACACAATCCCATCTGCTGTTGAACCGGAATATAATCCAGAGATTATTACACAACGAATGCCCCCCAACCAAACCATCCCCCCCCAACACAC
>OLKM01001731.1:66877-71877 GCA_900291075.1 Melanogrammus aeglefinus
AGAGAGAGAGAGAGAGAGAGAGAGAGAGAGAGAGAGAGAGAGAGAGAGAGAGAGAGAGAGAGAGAGAGAGAGAGAGAGAGAGAGAGAGAGAGAGAGAGAGAGAGAGAGAGCTGGAAAGAGAAAATAAGAAAGACAGAAAAAGGGAGATAAGGATTATTAGTAATAGCAGTAGCAGTACCACCAATTATTCATTTTTTCCTTCATTATATTCTGCATAGTTATTTTGCTTTGGTATAATAGTGCTGTGAAGAGTCCTCAGCGAGGAGCTATCCTTCACGTTCATATCAGCCATGGTTCCACACTATCTCAGACTGCGCTCGGGCCAGGACAGTAAGTAAAGAGTAGGTTCCCGCAGTCCACAGCGAGGTCTGCTGAGACAAAGGGCCTTTGTCTGGCCCTCAGAATGCCCGGTTTCTGTTCCTCGTTCAAGGAAACTTTACAATATTTAATCTGTCCGCACATCAACACAGCATCTCTACAACAACAAACAAGGACTCTAATAAGAATATTAGAAGCTTTTTATTCACTGTAATAATTAGTTGGAACTGTAAGAAGAGATTTGGAAACAATATTCCTTCTATATCCTCTACGTATATTTTGAACAGTATACAGCAGGCAGCATGTTAAGAGTTAATTTATAGAGCGAGTATCGGCTTTGATTATTTTCTCATCGAGTCGTCAAGTCGATGCAGGTGGAGATAGAAAGGAGAGCTGCTGGCAAACGTTCAATCAATCACATGACAAACGTGGTGTTGAACCATTAACCCTCAAACCAACAATACAAGCCTATCAAAATGATATCATCTGGAAGGATCGCCGTTATTATGCAAACTAGCATCCAAGCTAGCATTGCTACAGGTTAGCGGGCGATGTGTTAGCTATTAGCAAGGTGCTACAGGTTAGTCGGGACGTGCTAGCTTGGTGCTACAAGTCAGTGGCTATAGAGGCTCCGCGCATGCACATGCCCGCAATATTGATCCCTGTGTGCGCATCTATTAGTGCTACTTCTTTGGCCTATACAGTGATTAATATCTGTGGTTTAAATGATTTTAATTGCGCAATTATCTCAGAAATATGATTTACATTGCGCCTTTTGACCTGTCATCATGCAAATGTGTGCATGGACACACCGGCTTTGCGATAAGATCAAGGCCCAGATTGAGCCAGGCGTTGGATTGGTGGAGTCCCTGGCTCTGACTCCCCCACCCACTGACCAATCAGGGCTGGACCTCTCCGCTCAGATGTTTGCTGAGGCGCAACGGGTTGCAAAACTTTGGTGTCGTGGTTTGGTCGTTTTTTGAGTCAGAGGCATCGCTGCAGGGTCTTGTTTCTTTCCATTGGTTGAGGGTTTCGAGCAGTGCTTGATTTGTAAAGTGGGAGGTCCCGGAGCATGCATATGCATGCTATTTTAAATACCTTGCATTTCTTGAGGCGGATGACACAGTGCCATGTCGACTTTTTTACCAACTGGGTTGTGCAGAGTGCGATCCTGCAGACCCGCTCAATACCAGAGAGGCACACCACTGTGGGAAACAGGAATTTTCATTTCCAAACATTTATTTAAAAACGAAAATATCTGTTTTAATGTTCAATTAAATGGTTTTATATCTTAAACAAATTCCGTTGCAAAGAGGAGGCGCGCAGGATCAATAAGCTAATTAAAAAGTGTTAGTCGGCCAACGCTGACACATTTTGCCGATTGTAAATTGACATGAGATATTGTAAACGTTCAAAATCCTGCTCTGTGATATTTAGAATCTCTATTAACTTGTGCATGGCGCACACGCATGTGGACATGCATGGTAAACGTTTTGTTTCTCCCTGCTGGCTCCTCAGATGCGGTGAATTTCAAAAGTGTTGGCGTGGTTTGTTGGCCCAGCTTTTCAGTGCGTTAACAGATCGGACTCAAATGACGTTAAATCTTAATAAACACCATGAAATCCGTGGGATTTGTTCTGTAAATTAATATATGCATATTATTATTTTAAACATTTTTTTATTTATTTTTATGAGAGGTAGGCTACCGGATCTGCCCAAATAAGTACCGGAACATAGGGAGGCCAAAATGGGTGCCGGATCTTGTTCCGGCAGGATCCGGCTCAAATGAACCACTGGTGTGGAGAGAGTGGCGGCCATTGAGGAAACAGAAAGAATGGAGCCTTCTAATAGGCCATTGTTGTCCCCATATGTCAGATTGCACTGTGAGTTTGACACACATATTGTAAAGACAAAGAGGGAGATTAACATAACCATCACGAGAGCCACAGGAAGATGGATAGATTGGTTGTAGTGAGGTGTTACCGTAGGTGTTTTAGAGGGGAGTGCCAGTGTAATGCATGAAGACCTTTGACCTTGTCTCATGCAGACAACGATAATAGCTTTTATTTCTCAAAGTTGCTTTAACACAGAACTTAAATAAGGTCTCAGAAAGCTCCCTAACAAATTAAAAATTAATCCGACTCCAAACGATGACCTTTAAACGATGACTAAACTTGAATGAATATCTTTTTTTCTTTTTTTGGTAGACTGCCATGTGTGTGTGTGTGTGTGTGTGTGTGTGTGTGTGTGTGTGTGTGTGTGTGTGTGTGTGTGTGTGTGTGTGTGTGTGTGTGTGTGTGTGTGTGTGTGTGTGTGTGTGTGTGTGTGTGTGTGTGTGGTCAAAATGTGTGTTTTTGTCATGGTAATTTTAAATTGAACATAAAACATAAACAGAAAATGATATAAACCTTTTTTATAATAAATCATTTGTTCACATTCTCCTTGGACATAGAGATGTCTCCCTTCCTCTCTCTAACTGCTAACTGAGAGGTAGTAAGATAGTTTGCATATGCATTGCCCTGAGCCAGGAAGACGGTACCACGCCAATCTCCTAATCGCTTTGTGAAGATTCCTTGTCTTGCAGATTTTTTCCACTTCCCCCACAAAGTTTATTGCCAATTAACTTGGCCTCTTCCGCCATGGCTTGTCAGGCAAATCCTAAATCCTCCACCATGGCCACGCCCCCTCACCGCTATGCCCACCGTGGTTTAAACGTTTCCCCATAAGAATCAGGTACACCCTTTGTCTCCCTTCGTTGTTGAACAATTGCCGCCAATATCTTTGCCTGATCATGCTCTTAAAACGTGCTCTCTTAGTCAAACACTTTGCTGTCAATAGTCTCCTAAAAATAAGTTAATCACATTTAAACAACATTCCATTATTTAAGTGTTAAGTGTGTTTGTGTGCGTGTTCGTGTCGAGAATAATGTTGAGAATGTGTTTGCCTAGAGCAAACATGATCTCCAGGTAAGTGTTCTTGAGTGGCCAGGTGAACTGGAGGTGTTATTTGAGTTGGAGTGATTGTAGGAGGCATGAAGCCACAATGTTAATGACTCACCGTGTCTGCGTGCGTGCGTGCGTGTGTGTGCGCTAAATTAACAACAGCCACTCACCTTCCTTCACTATACACACACGTGTCGCAATAGAGCCATCGATATCATTTGAATGCAAATCTCCAAACGCAAATACGGGAAAAAAAAACCCGTACCTGCCTAACCAGCTGTAAAGTGCGGCTGACGCGCCGTGCCTGCGGTGCCAACCCGTTGTCGATGTGCGCTGCGTAATCAAACCAGGCGTGCCGGCCCCGGGGGAGGGGAGGGGGGAGGTGAGCTAAACGATGGCTCTGTTTGGGTTCACGGGTTCAGGGCCAGCCCGGAGGCGTTTCGTATAGGACGGGCGACGTCGGGGTACGCATGCGCGTCTTTAGCTTTGAGGGATCGCCCTGTCCACGCCGCTGAATTCTCTCACAGCATTTTATTTTTATTTTTTTTACCTGAAAACAACAGAATACCACAACTGTCGAGGTGATTGGATATGCCGCGTGTGTGTCAAGATTGATTGATCGAAAGTTACATTCCATCACGGGTCCTCTATAGGTGACAACGTTCTCGTTTACCTTAGAACGAACTCTGAACTTCCCACGCATGTTTGTTGAAGGTTATTGGAGGTGTGGACTAAATCATTTTGACTTGGGGTCAGTTTGTCTAAGGAGTTGAATATTGTTCGGCAATGGAATTTGCCTTTCATTTTGCAGGGCTCTGTATTGTAACTGGATTGCTTTAACACTTAATCAACTTAGAATGTTGCCCTTATTGAAGACAGTTATGTTATTAACGTGCAGCCTATGTTCATTTGGCTGGTTATACATATTACACGCATTATATAAATTTTTTAGTATACGAATATATTTCTGGACTTCTCTCCTCTTCTGTAATCAGCTCTCCTCTCAACTCTTAATGTTTCATGAAGCGATTTGTCTAAGGAGGTGGATCAATACTCTGGACTGTTGGACTGTTGTAACACTTAATCAACGTGTGATGCGGTACTTATTGAAGACACTTACGTTATTGACAGGTACAGTGGCACCACGATGTTTCTCTAATACTCAGGTGTTATTTTACTGCCACCTGGTGGGGATTTGCAATGTTGTGTTGTGAGTGACAAAAAGAACCGTACAAGCAGTTTGCGAATGGTAGACAGTAAACAATAGTCCCAACGCAGTTCGATTATAGTCTGAACAGACAACACAACACTACAACAGTCCAGCTAAAACAAACCTCCCTGAGCAATTAAAGGCAAATTCCAATGCAAAGCAATATTCAACTCCTTCGACAAACTCCCAACGTATCTTTAGTCCTGGCGAAGTGCAAAGGAAGGCCAAGGGGCTACGGCAGAGTGCATGACTCCTCGGTCGGTTCCCCGGGAAGGAGCGGGGTCTTTCCCTGCGCCCTCTGACGTCACGTCCTGCTCCCTCTGAGGTCACTTCCTGCCTCCCGCCCAACCTTAATACTCCTCCCTCCCGCCTCAGACACCCATGTGACCTGCGTCATCGCCGAGGACTGCTTCCTGCCCTGCTCCTTCCAGCCCTCCGCCAACGACGCCGTCCGCTGGTTCAGACAGGAAGTGGCGGTGCTCAGCTTCCTGTCGGCAGGGAGCGAGGAGGATGACGGCAAGGACAAAGAG
>OLKM01001731.1:76877-109913 GCA_900291075.1 Melanogrammus aeglefinus
GGACCGAACTATGGAGGAGACACAACGGACTCTCCGAGCAAAGACGCTTGAACCCCTTAGAAAACAAAGCTCGCCTCAACACTGGTTTTGGTTCTGCTTGTTTGTTTTGGAAATGTGTTGACCACTCAAAAGAACTCAAGGAAGAAAAACCTGCAGCTCTTTGGCTCCTCTGATGGTGGAAGAATGCTAATATATTTTATATAAACCATGTGAAAGCTGTGGCTAAAAATACCTTAATAGACCATCGAAGAGCCTTGAAGGTGTTTCACTAGGTGCTTTGTAATCTAGCATATGGTTTAGTTGCACTCAACTGCAACTCATTCATTACATTTTAATGTTTGTCCACTAAATAGTTTAGGAGGCGGTTACTGAAAACTTTGACTACTTAACATTGAATATTTCCAAAATCAAGCGAGAATCAACAAACTAAAGAGACTAGTTCACCAAAATGAGGTAAACCAAAAGTACGCCGATTCCGTTGTTGTTTTTTTTGTGTTGCACTACCAGCAGAAAGGAAATAGTTTCAGTGAATATAGATTAGTATTAGAAACACTGGATTTTATATGGACAATGTGTCATTTTGATTGCAAAAGGGACTTTTTGCTGAGACTGTGTTTGTACCTTGTTTGTACGTTGTCCTTATGTCTGTACATTAGGCCAAGAGTAGGGCACCAAGAGTTTGCAACAATTTTTGCTAACGGAACTTACTCGCCGGATCTCCACAAATGATGTCGCCATTTGGTTTTCTGTTATGATAGAATTAATAAAAATAGAAAATCAAAGCGGATGTTAAAAGTATTGGTGTTTGAGCTAACACTAAAAGGTTGCCAAAGGGAAACACTAAGTTTAATAATGCCGTTAAACGAAGGAAAACTATAAGGTCCACGATTGAGAGCTATCAATAATGAGTGCTAGGGGAAAAAATTGCAAGTTGAAGCCCTTAGCAATACTAAATAAAAAATAAAAAATATATATTTATCCTTTATTCTGTGATCATTTATGCCATAGATGCATATTGAAACTATTTTAATTATTTTCTTTTGATTTGTTAATAACATCACATTTTGTTGAAAATAAAGTATTTCAAAAGGTTTGCAAAGATAATGTATGTTATTAAAAAAAACAGACAAACACACTCTAAACCAAATCAAATTAAAATAGATGTTAATGAAAGACAATGAATGATTTAAGGATCATACATTTTAATCAATAAAATAAAAAACAATCAAAAATTATCTATTTGATTTTAACACAAAAAAAGTCAACGTTGCAGAAGTCTATAAAAGTGTTTTATGAAGAGTGCTTTGATAGTTTTTGGGCCGAAATCTCAAGGTTATAGCAACACGGCAGGATTTCATAATCTAACAAACAACTCAAAGGTCTTATCAAGAGTCTGGTGCCAAGGTTTCTAGCTCCGGCTGGCGCCACACTGTTGCATCTAAATTTAGTAGGAGATTCTCCCCACCCGGGAATCTGAGCTAACGGTCATGCATGCTAAGCTGAACTCGGCATGAAGTTTTTAAAGCTTTAATATTACAAAAGAAAACCGCAATCTACTGCCATTTTTCTATTACGCTATACTGGCCTGGCTCGACTCGGATTGGCTCAGCGTGTAACCAGTGCGGCTAAAGCGGGTGATCAATCACCACAAGAACAGGTGAGGCTGGGCTTAAGCCTTGTTTATGTTATATCTATTTTTCGCATCCAATAGCAAACAGGCCTTGAATGGTTGAGCTGTCCCCTGCAGCGGAACCATTCAAGCCCTCCGGGGTGCAGCAGACCAAGGGACAAGAGGCATGAAGAAGGAATAACATGACTGCCCTCAACAGAGTTCAAGTCCACCAAGCCGTGTTCCTTATGTTGGTGGTCCTCGTTCAGGGAGGTAAGCGTGACTAAGGCCCAATCCCATTTCTTTGCTCACTGTCTCAACCCTACATCTCAACCCTAACCCTACCCTTACCCTCATTGCTCATGCTCATTGCTACCCCTAACCGATCCCCTACCAAATGGGACAACCCTACCCTGTGACGTCATCAAACCTGGGAAGATCTGGATATCATACGACATGAGCCCGGCAGCTCCCCGACTGCGGGCCGCCCGGTCCACTGCCGGGCTGCAGAGCCCTATTACGGGCTCTGCAGCCCGGCCGTGGACCGGGGTCGGGCGGCCCAGGGTCGGGGAGCTGCCCCGGGCTCATGTCGTATGATATCCAGATCTTCCGAGAGTCCGTTCTACAGCTCTAACACATTACCCCATAAACATGTCCCCATGTTCACTCATGTCCCCATACCCCATGTTCACTCTTCCAAACCCGCGGTGGTTATGTATCTGGTTATAACGAATGTCTATAATGCATTGAAACTACATTTCGATAAATATAACATTACTTATATAATATTACTAATATAATATAATATATTAGTATATTTTTCACCTGGAGTCACTAGAACATGGAAGATCTGGATATCATACGACATGAGCCCGGCAGCTCCCCGAACCGCGGGCCGCCCGGTCCACGGCCGGGCTGCAGAGCCCCGTCAAGGGCTCTGCAGCCCGGCCGAGGACCGGGGTCGGGCGGCCCAGGGTCGGGGAGCTGACCCCGGGCTCATGTCGTATGATATCCAGATCTTCCGAGAGTCCGCGGCCGGGCTGCAGAGTATAATTAATAAAATAATTAATAGTTTATTACAGAGAAAACACTTAAATTTGTGTTTTTCAAATCCTGTCGCATCTTTTCGCCCTCCATCTTGTCTAGGATATTTCTTGATTTTCAGTTTTCTCGCAAGGTATTGTGGGAGCAAGTCACAACTGAAGCGCTTTGAGGGTGCCCATCGAAAATCTCAATTTTGAGGGGATGTTAGCCCTCCCCCTTACCCCTTAAGCTACCTTTAAACTGGTATTGGGACATGGCTCCACGGCGCGTGAACGCGCAACAGTGAGGGCTAGGGCTGAGATTTTCCTTTGAGCAAAGAAATGGGGTTGGACCTAAGTAAGCACAATTTATTTATAAGGGACATTTAACACTTGGCCAAAGTGCCGTACATGTCGCAAAAAGGCATATAAAAGAACACATACCACACACATAGACAGTGCATGAAAAACATAAAAATAAACAACATACCACAACAGGGGAGGAAAGGCCAGGGAGAAGAGGTGTGTTTTGAGCCTAGATTTAAAAATGGTGACGGAAGGAGCGTCTCTTATTGAAGGTGGCAGTTCGTTCCAAAGGCGGGGTGCAGCCACAGCAAAAGCCCTGTCGCCCCTCTGTTTTAGTGCGTGGAACGTGCAGGAGACCCATACTACATGATCTAAGGATCTATCGCTCATTATAACGCTCATACTCAACGACGGAAGACTACAAAGTCTTAGAAAGTTTCTTGGGTCGTAACAATGGGGATGACACGCCCCTGCTTTGCTTGGCAGATTGGTCGGCAGAGGCTTCAAAACAGAGCATTTTACTCCTGTTTTACTCTCAATTCGTTACAAGTTATAAAATGGAATAGAAGATCATATACGACATATTACAGCTTTGAAACAGCAAAAATAATTGACTACGATTTTGGGTTTACTACCTCTTTTAGGAACAACAGATCCCGGAAACAGGGTACAATATAATAGTTTTGGAGTACATTATATGTTATATTACTACTAGATACTGCAGTTCATATTTCTGAACTGTAGTCATACAGAAACCATTTGAAAATTCCACCAGAGGATAAACCTGCCTGATTACATTCACTAGCTTGGTCTAGCATTGTTTATATGTCAAGCAAGTATTTGTTTAATAAGGTATACTGTTCTGAGATTAAAATATCAGCTATCACTATGACTATAGGCTATGGCAGCAGCTCTGCTAGGACGACTATCCTGTATTTCACGCCCGTGGGTGACTTTCCAACATTTTACACAATCACCAGAAACGCTCAGCTCTATTACTTGAAACTTTGAGGTTACATCTTTCCCTGACAGTTACATATGCCTTTTCCAAAAAAGTAAATAAGAAGTGTGCGCTGTTCCAACATCCAACTCCGGTTGTAACCTCTGATCTCCAGACACCCCGGTGGGCTGTGTGTTTGGGGGGAGCTGTGTGCTGCCTTGCCGCTTCCAGCCAAACAGTGATACCATCCTCCACTGGAACAAGATTTTCAAAACTGATAGGAAAAAGCTTGAGGTCCACTCCTACTACGATGACCAGGACCGACTGGGATACCAGGACCCTTTCTACAAGGGAAGGACCTCCCTGTTCCATGACCAGATCTCAGGGGGCAACGCATCCCTTCGTCTGGCCAGGGTGAACCTCCAGGACCAGGGCAGGTACCTGTGTTACGCCAGCACCTCACAGAGCAGCCAGGAGGCCTTTGTCACCCTGACAGTGAGAGGTGAGTTGAATTCCTGATGAAAATATTAATTATAATGCAACCCACTCACAGGTAGTTTGAGCCATTAAACTCATTATGTTCATGTTTTAGCAAAAATAATTGTGATCTCTGCATATTATTTAGCCAATAACAGCTGTAAGTTGATGCAGAAAGTTGTGTATTTACGTTTTGTCATTTTTCTAGGAAATAAATTGTGTATTTGGCTATACATTTTAGAACAGTAACAAAGGTCAATAATTCAGTTAATGGTCCACTAACACAAACTTTACTCTACTTACCTTAACTAACTTTACTTTAATCTGAGACCTGAGTTTGTTCAACCACAAATTAAATTGGCCTGTTGTGGGCATGTTATATTCATGACATAAAGGTGGAATTTATTAAAGGCATTTGATAACAGCTGACAAATTACACAAAAACATTTTAAACATGCGCAAAACTGCATGAACCAATGCATCGGCGTGTCACATTACCCAACACTTCAACACTTTCGGTCACAGCTGACAATACGGCGTTAGGCTAAACATTGTAAACGTGTGCTAAACTGCATGAACATAGCTCCGGTGTGTTATCCCCTCAAATTGAAACAGATTGGCCCTATAATGGTGCGTTTTATTATCCATCCATCTCGGAGGTCCGAGGACGTTGCCTAGCGACACGCATGAACACGCCCCTTTTCCTCGGACGGCGAGCTTGCTTGCTCGGATGACGCTCAGAGGAGGCCGAGCAAGGATTCCCAGACAGAATTCAAGATGGCTGCGCCCGGTGTGACTTGTGTGAACTGTTTTCATTGTGTTTGGACCGCTTTGGTGGTTTAAATGGTCATTTCAATCACTCGTATTACTGCAATACCTTACTGCGCACGTATCTCCGCCTATGGCCTATAGCCTACTTATTTTGGAGCGCCTGGTACTCTGCCAGTGCTACTGTGACAACAGCTTTCCGGGTGGCATCCATGTTTTTCTCCAACGACAGAGAATACTAAAACGCACCATAAGTCTTAGACATGCCTACTGCAAAGATGAAAACTTATCTCTCTCTCTCACACACAGAGAGAGAGAGAGAGAGAGAGAGAGAGAGAGAGAGAGAGAGAGAGAGAGAGAGAGAGAGAGAGAGAGAGAGAGAGAGAGAGAGAGAGAGAGAGAGAGAGAGAGAGAGAGAGAGAAGAGAGAGAGAGAGAGAGAGAGAGAGAGAGAGAGAGAGAGAGAGAGAGAGAGAGAGACCGCCCTTGGCTACAGCTCTGGATGGTTGATTAGCAATAATATCGACCTACGTCCTACGCCATTAATATCAGCAGCAATGCATACGTAGCAAACCAAGTGAAGCATGGTAAATATTAGATTCTTGTTTCAATGTGGTTTCATGTCCATGCAGCTCCTGTTGCTAGAGTGGACATTGTGCTGGTGAACAACACCGTCACCTGTAAGTCTGGAGGAATCTACCCAAGACCACAGCTCACCTGGTCCGTCAGTCCTCGCCCGGCTACTGTCCTCCAGAACACAACCGAGGTCCATGAAGATGACCAGGGACTCTATGACATCAGTGGCTCCTTAAGGACTAGTTTACAATCGACACAGAATCGACCTACGGCTGCTCAGTCCAAAATGAACACAGTGCAAGGAAAGGCATTATGAGGCAGGACCGTAAGTCTTTGAATATCAGAAGTGGCTGGCAAGTGGC
This sequence comes from Melanogrammus aeglefinus, assembly GCA_900291075.1. Taxonomy (NCBI): domain Eukaryota; kingdom Metazoa; phylum Chordata; class Actinopteri; order Gadiformes; family Gadidae; genus Melanogrammus; species Melanogrammus aeglefinus. Next base: position 82,937 of record OLKM01001731.1, read on the forward strand.
TGACATAAGAGAGTACTGCTTCAAATGTGTGTTGTGAAAATATTTCGGTCTGCAGCATCTACTCCATGGCAGAATAGTCAGACCAATGACATTATTGGTCAGGGCTTTACCTTCTCCATTGATCATATCTCTGTCTGTCTGTCCACTTGTCTCTCTATCTTCATCAGCTCCAATGCAAAGTGCTCCCGGGAGTGAGGTGTTACTCCCTTGTAACGCCTCGGGGCTCGATGACATCACCTGGACCTTCAACCACAACCAGACCATCCTCAGAAGACCAGCAGGACAAGAGAAGGTGGTGGAAACAGAGTGGCAGCAGCATGTAAGAGACCTGTCTGAATCAGGCAGCCTCCTGCTGTATGTGACCTCATCAGCCCAGAGTGAAGGGACGTACAGGTGTACTCTCAGGTACGCAGACGAAGAGGACGTAACCCACATTGAACTGAAGATAATGGAGAACCCTATTAAAGGTAGGTGAAAATACAAAATCAATGTCAAAAAAGGGACATTGTGTTTTCAATACTTTGCTGATGCTTGTGGGGGGGGGGGGGGGGGTAAGGCAAAGGTCTCCATTGTCTTCTTTACTGAACCATGTTAACTGGACCAGTACCTGATGAGCCACCTTAGACAATGTGATTGAAACATGTTTAATGTGAAGGTATTTGGATGTGTACTGCAGTTATTGTTATGATAGTTATTATTATTTTAGAAAGAATAAGCGACATTCTCTTTTTCTGCTCACAGGGATCATTATAGGAGTCGGGATTGCCCTTTTATTAATCGCTTCATTCATCGCCATCATCTTTTATTTCAGGAAAAAAAAGGTAAAACCACTACTTACGCGTTCATTAATAACATGTTTACTACACTTTTTTTTATTTCTTCTCGAGTTTCGTCTGGGTAATTTATGAGTGATGTGGGACTGTGTAGTTTTACAAAAAGGATTATGAAGCTATTATTAATATAACTTTTTGTTACTCTTAGGCCAAAGAAGGACGAGGAATGAGCTCAAACCACCAAAGTACTGAACCCTCTCCTCAGGAAGTCGTTCCTCTGTCCTCAACCTCCTGACTTTATTACCGTACCATCAGACACAGCAGGGTCAGACCGGGGTCACAGGTGCCAGGATCCATGTTAACGTTGTAATTTAGGGGTGTTACAGTAGAAGGGGGTGGGGGGCTTTGTAGGAGGGACTGACCAGCTTCAGGAGTGAGGCTGAGGTGTGTAAAAGGTGAGTAGGTGTGGTCTGTAGGGGCTGATTCTGACCTCTGAGTCCTCTGCTGGGATTAGAGTCTGCTGCTATGTTGCCCGGTGTCTTCATCTGAGATGGACTGGGAGGATATATTTATTCTGCAACAGAGAAAGACTTTGAAAAGGTTAAACGGACAATGTGATGGGTACAAACAGGGCAACCTCATCACCACAACAGCAACCACAACAACAACAACAACAACAACAACATGGACGACCTTAGTGACACACAATATATATACTTTTTATTATAAAGTCAAAATCTACCATTTTCAATAATTTTCAGAAAAAGTACCATGTACTATGAATGTAAATTATGGTTTTCCACTTTTCGTTTGTCCAAAACGCTCATACAGGGCTGGTGCTGTGGATTTGTTTATGTCTGAACTGTTAATTGTGATGTCCACTTAAAATATAGAATTACGTTTAAAAAATATCCTCTTTCGCTCTTCATTTTTCACCCCCCTGCTGTTTTCCTGTTATATTCTTCTGAGGAAAATATTCTTTCAACGTTGTTTGTGTTCAAGTTATCATTTACACCTGATCAATCCATTAAATGTAAATGACAAACTTATATTTTTATATTTAGGCCATTAGTAGTCTAGAATTCTTATAATGTACTTTATCTATTGTTGTTATTATTATAAACAAGGCTTTGAGGCGTTTTAATATAAGAAATCTCCATGTTCCCCCAAGTTTCCCTTATTGTTCACACCTCAATTAAACAGTTTACAAGTTTTTTACAATTAAAATAACTATTTCCACTCAGAACTCAATATAACGTACCACTAATTGCTTTTAAATAATCACTTTTGTTTGATTAAATTGTATTTTTCTTCTGTTTATTTAAAATGTAAAATCCCTTTAACTTTTTCTCTGTAAAGCACATCATTGCTTGATGTAAGAAATGCGCTATACAAATAAAATCGCCTTGCCTTGCCTCACATAGCAAATGTATCCGTAACTCGTATTGTAAACACGAGTCCAAAGACAATAAAATGACAAACTGGCAGCAATGAAGTCTAATCAGTCCAGGTAAAGGTCCGACAACAGCAACAACAGGTACAGCTGAGAGAGGAAGCCACAGTCAATACGTTTCCATCTAAAAGGTGATGCGAATCTTTAGAAAGTTTGCAAATAAAGAAATTTGAATTAGGTGCGTTTCCACCACGTGGTTTGAGCAGAAAACAAAACACATTCAGGGCTTGTCGTATCCGTTTGATAAGATGCTCTCTCGTAGGTCCCGATACTGGAATTTCGTTGTTGTCTAAAATAGCTGTAATGTTTTTTTCTTCAATGAGAGCAAGGAAAAGTTTTACCTCTTCAGTGGTCCACACACTATTCACATTGGCCATCTGTTCAATGGACGTATTTAAAGGATACATTGTACATAGTTAAATAAATAGTTATAAATTCATCCCAGCCTTTATACCAAAGATACTCTATTTACAGTATGCCTTCCGTAAAACACGGGTTTGATAGTTTAAGAGACATTTAATACATTGAAGGTTGTTTGACATGCCTTTATGTAAAATCATTATTAGGCCTACATCCACCCATTTGAATACAACCTCTAAACAATCAGGCATGACGTCACTGCAGTCCACCTGCACCGGTGAGGCAGGACTGGCACCGCAACATATTTCTCTCTACTCCTTCCTTGTCTCCTCCTCCTGAAACGGGTCATATGTTTGTTTCACTGACTGGATGAGCGGAGCTGCAGCCGACCGAGAGGCTCAAGAGTCAGAAAGGATCGACAAGATGAGAGAACTCAACAGAGTTCTGCTCCACACGGCCGTGTTTCTTATGCTGGAGGTCTTCGTTCAGGGAGGTAAGCTTGACTAAATGTATGAACTAATATGGAGAACATTTCATCTCTTCGGAAATTCTTAAAACCTAGGGGTAGAACCTAAACCCTTTTATCGTTTCCTAAAATCAATCCTATGTTTATGCCGGTCTCCGCCAACCACTTAGTGCACGATCCACTCCGCTCCGAATGCAGGCAAAGATATATTTGTGACTTCAAATTGCTTTTAGTATACTCTTCTGACGAAGGGACATTATAACACTCATACACAACGACGATTAGACTAGCTAGACTACAAAGTCTTACAAAGCTCCTTGAGTCGCAGAGGCTTGAAAAACAGCGTTTTCACTAACGGTGACGAAATGGAAAAGATAGGCTACGATGTTGAAGATCATACACGACATGTTGCAGTTTGAAACAACAATTACGACGATTTTGGGTTCACTACCTCTTTATGCAACAACAGACCACGGAAACAGGGTACTATATAATAGTTTCTCAATACATTATGTTATATTACTACTAGATACTGCAGTTATATATTTTTTTACAGAAACCATTTGAAAATAGAGGAGGATAAACCTGCCTGATTACATTCACTGGCACATTCAAGTATTATTTGTAAGTCAAGCAGGTATTTGTTCACTACATGTTTATTTGTAGTGACTTATACATAGCCATCACTATGACAATATGCTACGGCAGCGCTCTGCCAGGACTCAATCCTGGATTTCACGCCCGTGGGTAACTTTCCAACATAATGCATACACAATAACCAGAACCGCTGGGCTAAATTACTTGAAACTTTGAGGTTACACCTTTCCCTCACAGTTACATATGCCTTTTCCAAAAAGTGAACAAGAAGTGTGTGCTGTTCTAACACCAACCACGGTTGTACCCTGTGATCTCCAGACACCCCGGTGGGCTGTGTGTTTGGGGGGAGTTGTGTGCTGCCTTGCCGCTTCCAGCCAAACAGTGATACCATCCTCCACTGGGTCAAGAAGAATGGGAAGAACGTTCAGGTCCACTCCTACTACGATGAACTGGACCAACTGGGACACCAGGACCCTCTCTACAAGGGAAGGACCTCCCTGTTCCATGACCAGATCTCAGGGGGAAACGTATCCCTTCATCTGGCCAGGGTGAACCTCCAGGACCAGGGCAGGTACCAGTGTTACGCCAGCACTTCACAGAACAACCAGGAGGCCTTCGTCACCCTGACAGTGAGAGGTGAGCTCAAGTCCTGATAACATATCCTACTTAAAAATATATATTTTTAGAATGCAACCCACTGACGGGTAGTTTCAGCCCATAAACGTATTATGTTCAGGTTTTAGCAAAGAGAAATGGCTATATATTTTCGTAAAGTACAGTAACAAAGGTCAATAACTCAGTTAAGGGTCCACTTACACCTCACAAACTTTATTTTTTTAATATAACCCTACAATCTGAGACCTGTGTTTTGTTCATCCCCAAAATAAAATTGCAACGTTTCCATGTCAGTTGTGTGTGTATTTTGCTATATTTTCTGATGTAACGTTCCTGGTTTAGTTAGCAATAATACAGAACTATGCCATTGATTTCAGTAGCAATGCAAACCAAATGAGGCATTGTAACTATTAGTTTCATGTTTTAATGTGGTGCCATGTCGTTGCAGATCCTGATCCAGCTCCTGTTGCTAGAGTGAAAATTGTGCTAGTGAACAACACTGTCACCTGTAAGTCTGGAGGAATATACCCAAGACCACAGCTCACCTGGTCCATCAGTCCTCGCGCGGCTACTGTTCTCCAGAACACAACCGAGGTCCATGAAGATGACCAGGGACTCTATGACATCAGTGGCTCCTTAAGGACTATTTACAACGACACAGAATCGACCTACTGCTGCTCAGTCCAAAATGAACACAGTGCAAGGAAAGCCACGATGAGGTTACACCGTAAGTCTTTGAATATCAGAGAAACAACAGTCAGTAGAAAAGCATTACTTAGAACTGTTGCGACCAAATTTAGAATGGTTGCAATTTATGGGGAAAAAAACGTCACACTCGCTAAAAGTTACATTAACATAAGAGAGTGCTGTTTCATATTTTTATCGTAATTTTTTTTTTCTGCAACGTCCACTCTGTTTCTGCTGAGAATTGGCAGAAAATTTGGACCATTGACATCAATGGTCTGGGATTTGCGTTCTCCATTGGTCAAATTAGGAAAAATAGTGTCATGGCCCAAAATCTCTGCAGATTTCATTTTCAACAGACAGACATATATTTTATGTCTGTCTGTTTGTCCACTTATGTTTCCATATTATTCAGCCCCAATGCAATGTGCTGCTAAGAATAGGTGTTACTCCCTTGTAACGCCTCGGGGCTCGATAACATCACCTGGACCTTCAACCACAACCAGACCATCCTCAGAAGACCAGCAGGACAAGAGAAGGTGGTGGAAACAGAGTGGCAGCAGCATGTAAGAGACCTGTCAGAATCAGGCAGCCTCCTGCTGTATGTGACCTCATCAGCCCAGAGTGAAGGGACGTACAGGTGTACTCTCAGGTACGCAGACGAAGAAGACGTAACCCACATTGAACTGAAGATACTGGAGGACCCTGTTGAAGGTAGGCTCCCGGTGAAAATACAAAAGCAATCTGTGAGATGCTTAAACCATCCATGGTGTGAAAGGAACCTCGGGCTTACAGTACTCTGATGTCAATGTACATTGTCTTTTGTGTTTTTACAATTTTCACTACAGGCCGATAACTAAAGCCACTTAAAAAATTGTGTCGAAAACATCGTTGGCTAAGTAGTGATTAACATGGAGCTACTTGAATGTATATTGCACTTCTTGCTAATAATTGCTATTATTATACTAGTATTAATAATGAAAATAATTATAAAAAAACAAATTATAATTTTGGAAGAAACAATGAACTTCTCTTTCTCAGTTTCAGAGGGATCCAATAGAACACATTGGATCACATTAGGAGTCTTCCTTTTATTTATCCTTTCAGTTATCGTCATCAGTATCATCATCTGGTAAATATTAATGTACACATTTTATTAACTGTGATTTTGTCAATAAATCTGGGTTATTTCTGGGTAATTTATTTGTGATGTGGGGTTTTACAAAAATGATTGAGATGAAGCCATTATTAATGTAACTCTTTCTACTCTTAGGAGAAAATGCAACGAAAGACCTCAATCCACTACTTCGACCATCATATTTATTTATTTATTTGTTTGTTTTTTTGACAGGGACAGTGCATATTAATAGACATTTCTGTAAATATGCCAGATTTAGCCAGAAGGTTAGTTTCCATCTGCAGTCCTTGGCCAGATGTAACAATAGGCTCCCTAAAAAGCAAATAAGTAAATAACAGAAAAAGTTTAAAAAAGAACATAGAAAAGCAACAGATAAAACATTAATTCATAACCACATACAAGTATTCAGTAGTTCAAGCATTAAAATACATGAAGCATGCAGGACAAACAAGAGTCAGCATCAAACAAACACAAATTGAAAAGGTAGACTAGGACTTATAGAAGACATCTATATGTGTTAGACATCGAGGCAGTAGCCCACCAAAGCAGACAGTACATGCACAACAAACTAACAAAAAGTCGACATGACAATAGTACATGAAGCAGCACAGGAGAGACATAGAACGAGCTACAAAAAGCATACAAACAAGCAAGCATACAAAGTAAGTTGCAGGACAAATTCACAGACACGCTGACACAAGGAGGCAAGAGCAGGCGGGTCAAGTTTAGTGCTGGCAGATCATATTATCAAACAGCCACTGTTTCAGATTAGAACTAAATGACCGATATGTGTTTAGGTCTCTGACACATGATAACACCCGTGTGCATCTCCAGAAGTGTGGGGAAGTGTACCCATGCTTCCCCAGAGCCCATCTGGTCAGATTGAACCCAGGTCCTTCTAGTGAGGGAGCACGGCTGGCCAAGACTGAGGAGGGTGTCTGCGTTAAGGGTTAAACCTCCTGACTCTATCACCGTACCCTGAGACATAGCAGGGTTTGACTCGTCATATGTTTATCTATTTAGTCATTTAGAAGAGTCGAAGTAGGGCAGGCCTATTGAACTGCTGGCCTAACGGCCACATCCAGCCAATAGATCATTTTGATCCAGCCAGCAAATTATTAGCATGACGTATCAATCTAAATTAATTTTTCCCCAAAATCGCTGGTGAGTTGTGTTGATTTATTTATTTGTACGGGACAATGTGCAATTAATACATAAATGTGAAACATTTGATGCATTGCACCAGAGTTAGCCTTAGGAATGTATGTTACAGCTGCAATTATGTAATTAATAGCCTAATCCAGACAAATGTTTGCTACAGTTCTATCAAATACTGATGATCAGTTATGAAACTCTCCCTGTACATCTGGAATGTTTCGTCCATTTGTCCACAAATGGATGCTGGGGAATCTATTAGATGATATTAGACTGCAACCAGCTATATCTATTGAAGTTGTCCACAGGACACATCGTCGTCCCGTAGATAAAGAATAATACATAAATATTAAATAATTTGAATTAGGTATTCACAGTATCTGCGGATACCTATTGTTATTGTAGGGATTGTTATTATTCCTTTTCTTTCTATTTTTTGCTTCCCGATTGATGAAAAATACTGAAACTTGGTATCCACGGCTTATTTTGCATCTTGACATTTTTTGCTATTGGGTCCCATCCTTTCCGTCAGGATAGATTTTGCTGTACTGTGAAAAACTCATACATTTTTCTTCTTCAGAACGATAGCTTCAAATGACAAACAGTTTCGATGGATATGATCTATGGACTTGCCTGATTACAATTCTGTGAATTGGTATTGATTGTGTAACCATTGCAGGTCCGCATAAGAAGAATGCAGCCACTTGAAACTTGCCAGGAACATAGATGTCCCCTCCCTTAACATATGTACATAGTTTGTGTGTCTCTGTATGTCTGAGTGTACCCGTCTCTCTGTATGTCTGAGTGTACCTGTCTCTCTGATGATCCTGGTTGAGAGAAGTCCGCTGACCGGACCGGACAATGGAGGGGAGACAACGGACACTTCAAAGACGCTTGAACCCCCTAGAAAACAAAGCTCGCCTCAACACTGGTTTTGGTTCTGCTTGTATGTTTTGGAAATGTGTTGACCACTGAAAAGAACCCAAGGAAGAAAAACCAGCAGCTCTTTGGCCCCTCTGCTGGTGGAAGAATGCTAATATATTTTATGTAGACCACGTGAAAGCTGTGGGTAGAAAGACCAACAAAGAGCCTTTTAAGTGTCTCGATAAGTGCTTCGTAACCCAGCATATGGTTTAGTTGCACTCAACTGCAACTCATTCATTACTTTGTAATCTTTCTTCACTTAATAGTTCAGGATGCATTTACTGAAAACCTTGACTACTTTTACATTGACTATTTCCAAAATCAAGCCAGAATCAACAAACTGTAGAGACTAGTTCCCCAAAAGGAGGTAAACCAAACTAACTACTATGTAGATACAAGACACATCCTCCGTTGTTGTTTTTTGTGTTGCACTCCCAGCAGAAACAAAATTGTTTCAGTGAATATGATTAGTATTAGAAACACTGGATTTTTGGTCTGGGAGCCGAAGTGCAGGAAAGATGTAACATTATGCATGCCAAGCTGAAAGACTGTTAAAGCTTTAATATTACAAAAGAAAACCGTAATATACTGGAATTTTTCTGTTATACTATATTGGCCTGGCTCGACTCGGATTGACTCGGCGTGGAAGCCCATTTTGGCTAAAACAGGTGATCAATGACCACAAGAATAGGTGTGGCAGGAATTGCATTGTTCTTTTTTCTTTAGTTTTTTGCCAGTCCTTGAATGGTTGTGCTGTACTGCAGCTGGCCGAGAGGCACGAGAGTGTGATGACGTTGCTCTGGATTGTTGTGCAGGGGATTGTGGAGGTGGGTGGCAGCAGGAGCGGCCACACACCTTATCTCAATTCCATTCAGGCTCCTCTACACTTATTTAAGATGGCTGCCAGGCCATCTCACTCGCTCTGATCCTACCCAGACAGTAGGGGTTTTGACTTCTTTAGATGGATTTGATATACTACTCTACATTACTGACACGCAACTGCAGACACTACTGACAATACTGATGAATACCGGTGCATTGTTTATCTTTATCTCTTTAAAGAGATTATTGGTTCTAAATAAATATACTTCTGTTAAACTTTCTGTGTGGTCTCCCCTTTTTGTCATGAACTACAAGCTAGTTCATGACAAGAGGCATGAAGAAGGAATAACATGACAGCCCTCAACAGAGTTCTGGTCCACACAGCTGTGTTTCTTATGTTGGAGGTCCTCGTTCAGGGAGGTAAGCTAGCTTGAATAAATATATGAATTTATATGAAGAACGTTTCAAAGTCCAGCCAGGCCAGCATAGTACAATGACAAAATGCCAGTAGATTACCGTTTTCTTCTGAAATTGTACTTAATGTACATACAATTATCTTGAATCTTGAATATTGTCTTTGGATAAAGTGGCTGCTAAATGAATGAATGTAAATGTAATATGTAGAAGGTTTAAATCCAGGATTCAGGATTATTTTAAAATCTAAAGAGGGAGTGAACCCAAACCTCTTTTTTATGTTGTTTTATACCTGTTAAAATCGTGTCTTTTTTGAACTTCAACAGTCATCTAGTGGCGTTCTCCCACCGGTGCGGTAGCCAAGCATGGCTGGTTGCGTCTCATTCCAAAGAGATACAAGCTTGTATTGAGTCTATGACCCAACAACACACACTTATTGCAGCCCTTTTATCTTACGATACAGCCTACCATAAAACAGGATTGATTAGTTTAAGAGACATTTAATACATTGAAGGTTGTTTGACATGCCTTCATTTAAAACCAGTTTAAGAGACATTTAATACATTGGAGGTTGTTTGACAAGCCTTTATGTAAAACCACTATTACGCCCACCCATTTGAATACACAATTTGAGAGACAACCTCCAAACAACCAGGCATGCCATCACTGCAGTCCACCTGCACAGGTATGGCAGGAATGCCTCACCTTGCCTCATCCTACTCCTCCTCTAGTCACCTGATCATTCAGCTGACTGGCTATGGTCTACTCTACGATTTGGCGGATATGTAATTATTATTAACATCGTTTATACGGCGATTATAGTCCTGTGGTCCGATCTACACAATATAAATAGCAAAAAGAACCAAAAAAAATCCATTCAGTCTATCAGCCGTGGGCCTGCATAGAAATTGACCAATGGGCATGGCGCGCCCCGTCTCGCGCGCATTGGCTCGTATCCTCCATCCAATCCCCTCGTCTCACCTTCTCCTCCTCGACCCGCCTCGTCCCCGCCCACTCCCCCTCCCTCTCTGTGAACTGAGACCAGCAGCTCAGCATTCGGAGCTACTACTGGCTAGTAATTAGCTTAGCAGCTCAGCTCCCGGAGCTTCTTTGACTATGGAGAAGGGAAAGACCTACACCAGCAAGCGGCCCCTGCTTGCCCCACTGTCTGACAGCCGGCTCCGTGCTCTGGCATAGGGGGCGTGTCCTTACGAGGCGAGGGAGGGCGATGCGTGCTGGGGGGACCAATCGTGGAACAGAGGGGAGGGGTTTGGTTGAGGGGGGCGAGATGCTTTTTTCCAAATCTGTCTCAGAGGCTGAACTGGTTGTCAGAATGTAGACCATAGCTTTAAGCTGAATGATCAGATAACTCGAGCCTTATTCCATTCATGAGTTGTGTCTGACTCGAGAGATTCAGAAACAATCGACAAGATGAGAGAAGGCAATAGAGTTCTGGTACACATGGCCGTGTTTCTTATGCTGGAGGTCCTCGTTCAGGGAGGTAAGCTTGACTTAATGTATGAACTAATATGAAGAACGTTTAATTTCTTCAGATGATCATAGGGGTAGAACCTGAACCAGTTTCTTTTCGTAAAATCAATCATGTGTTTATGCCGGTCCTTGCCAACCGCCTAGTGCGCGTCATACTCTGCTCCGTACGCAGGGAGAGATTTTTGTAACATTGAAGTGTCTTTAGTATAAACTCTTCATGACGTGACCAAGACTAAAGACAGTTACGACCGATTGAGCAGTGTGTTTGTGTGAAGATGTCCAAGGAGTTAAAGTGTAATTCCGGTGTAAATTGAACCCAGGGTCATTGATTTGTCCGCGACCGTGAAATAAGGCGTCTAGAAACTCCTCAAGAACACTTTGGCATTTCAAGACCAACATCCCTCATTATTTAACGCTCATATCATACACGACAGGCAGACTACTAAATCTTAGCAAAGTTATTCGACTGGACTACCATGGGGATGACACACCCCTCCTTTGGTTGGCAAAGTAGTAAAAAGAGCGGTTACTCAATACTTTACTGATTAATCATTCACCTGTTACCTATCAATGGAATAGATGACTGTGTTGAAGATCATATACAACGAATTAAGAAAAGACAAGATGAAGGTGTGTTTATTCATCCCACGAGAAAGTGGCAGCACAGCATGTAAGAGAACCTGTCTGAATCAGGCAGCCTCCTGCTGTATGTGACCTCATCCAGCCCAGAGTGAAAGGGACGTACAGGTGTACACTCTCAGGTTACGCAGACGAAAGAGGACGTACACCCACATTGAACTGAAGATAACTGGAGGATCCTATTGAGGTAGGCTCTATGTATAGAATTTGAAATAAACAGAGATGCAATAATGATAAATCTATATAATATAAGCAGCGCAAGCTAAAGTTTATTCTTCTGCCCTTACTAAAAAGGGGAGTTATAATAAAGTGCAATTGTAGTAGATAAAGTATTCTTAAATCGGTCTTGGTCTGCAGCGGTTAAGCTGTCAAAGGCTGTCCATTAAAAACATTCTTTACTGTAACCAAAGTTCACTGGGCCAGGAACTGATAAGCCACCTTAGACTCAGGGTTTAGAACCTTGTTATCTAGGTCATGTTTAATGTGAAGGTATTAGGGTGTGTATTGCAGTCATTGTTATGATTATTCTTATTTTAGAAATTATCAACACTCTTTTTTTTGTTGCAGGGGGATCATATAGCACACTTGGGATCATATTAGGAGTCGTGGTTCCAGTAATCATTTTAATCGTCACCATCTGTTTATGTATTAAAAAAAAAGGTAACAACACGTAAAATCCAAATCATATAACATTTTAACTATACATTTTTCCAACTTTCAATTTCTTGCGAAAGTTTGCTAAGGTTACTTCTTGTAACGGGTCTAGGGAGGCACTCACGCTCTCTGGTTCCTATCCCTACTGAAAGGCAAAGCAGACACATAAATAAACTCTTCCTGATTGGCTCTGATTGCGGACACCTGTCCGCAACCAGACCCAATCGCCCCAGCAGACCCGGTGCTCCCACTCCCCCTACCGGCAGACGCCGCCCCCCTCCACAGTAACATTTTGCTACACACATTAAAAGACCTAAGCTTCGTCACAGTGTATTGCAGCGTGACACGCATTGGTTGAATACCGGGGAATAAGTCCAGCAAAACACTGGAGACTAGTGCAAATGACATAGGACAATCTGGCACTGAGTGAAGGGAGAGGAGGGTCTATATGGCTATTGGTGATCCGAAGCAGCTGAGCGCAACAGGTGAGGAGAGTTGGACTAATGAGCAGAGAGTGGCAGGCAGGCAGGTGAGGAGAAGGAGGAGCCCGTGGAAAAACACTGGGAGCTAAGGTGAATGAGATGACTGAGAGGGGAGAATGAGACAAATGAGATGGGAGATCATCATGGTACACCAATTCTGAAGTCGTTACATTGGCTTCCTGTAGGTCAGAGAATTGATTTTAAAATCATGTTGCTAACCTATAAATCCCTACATGGTTTAGGCCCAAAATATTTAACTGATATGCTTCCACTACATCAGCCTTCTAGACCACTAAGATCCTCTGAGACCAATCTGTTAATTATCCCCAGAGTAAACACAAAACATGGGAAATCAGGATTTAGTTACTATGCAACAAATAGCTGGAATAAACTCCCAGAGGATTTAAGACTTGCCCCAACTCTGAGCACCTTTAAAACAAGACTGAAGACTTTTATGTTTGCTTATGTTCCTGCCACTGCGACACGCTATCTGTGCCTGTGCCACCATCCGTCTCTTCTGTGGCCAAAGTTTTTAAATGTCACTTTCCACATTGAAAAGGCAGACATGAAAATGGTGGTTCAACGGCGTGTGGAAAGTAGCATAGCCTCTCTCCGTTCTGCATGGATTTTTGGAAAATCACTAAAAGGACACAGATTCTGGAACAGTGAAAGACTTCATGCTAGCTGTCCTTGGAGATGTAGTGACAAATTAAAAGGTAAAGAAGAACATAATTTTGTCGGATTAAAACCAATATGTCCGACTCGACAACAATCAGAAGAGTGCTAGCTCTTGCAACAGATGTTTTGGAATCCATTGAGGAAATTCAGACAAACAGAGGAGATGTTGCTGGGAGGAGTCAACAGAACTCAGCGCTGAAGCAGAGTCTTGCGTGTGTGTACGACTCTGATGGAGTGTGCTTCCAGGAAGATGTGCTCGGACTTTTGTTGAATGTAAATTACATGAGCATCTGTTGTGATCAAGCAATGTTCTATATATGTATATATCAGAGCGTTTCTATTGTCTGTTAATAATTTGATTGTATGACAATGTTTATATGTGAAGCACTTTGAGTCTGCCTTGTGTATGAAAAGTGTTATATAAATAAAGTTGGCTTGCCTTGCCTTGCCTTGCCATGACAGTGTTTTGCGGTGTGCCCTTATTTTGATAGAACCGATATTGGTTTCTTGTCTGTGTGTTTGTGTCCGAGGAAGTTTAAGTTTAAGTAAACAGTAAAACATGTCACAGCTCTCGTAGTTCTTTTAGTGTTTTCCCACACAACATTGGAGACGAAGATGGAGCTTGCACTCCCACCAAATACACCTTTCCTTGCACTACCAGGCGAGCCTCCTTTACCTTGGATTCGTTGGCTGGAGTTGTTTGAGACATGCATCGCAGCTCTTGGACTGGACGAAGCTAGCAACCTGCGATGGAGAGCACTCCTTGTGCATTGTCTCGGTACCGAGGTACAGCGCATATTCAGAACCCTGGGACAGGAGGGAAAGTACAAGGTTACTACGAAGCTACTTGAAACACACTTTGCTGCTCCGCAGACGGTAAATCTCCACCGGATAGTGTTCTGGCAGCGCAAGCAAAAAGCGGGTGAGTCAGTCCAGCACTATATAGCCAACCTCCGTAGCTTAGCCGTTTTCTGTAAGTTTGGTGATATGGAGGAGGAAATGATAAGGGAACAGCTCGTGGGACATGCAACCGATCCCAAAATTTCGGGAGACAGTTAATATTGCTAAAAATAGCACCAAACCTCAGCAGTAGCATGACTAGGGTCCCTACACATAAAACGACAGTTTAACAAATATTATCGGTAGGTCCATGTTTACAGGAAGTCCACATGTCGATTGCCGAATGTGCCGGAATTCAGTTCAAGGAGGAAAGTTTTGGAATTTATATTTAATATAATTTATATTTAGAAATAATGTATAGCAAGTGTTGACATGTAAATTAAAGGACTTGGATAGGTAGGTTACAGTTACAAAATATCTGTTCGCTACAATCAAGGATGGCACGTTGTTGACGGAAGAGGCACTGCACACGTGATTAACGCAAAGAATGAAGGACAGCTCAAGCACCGGAGAAGACGACCCATCTACAGCTTGAAGTCAAGAGAGAGAGATGTGTTTGTGTTTTCCCTGGCTTTGGAAAACAAATGAAAAGTTACACCCCAGAAACTTTCCATAGATTCCATCGCGGTACAATGACCGATCTCTGGTAGACCAGTGGCTTATTGTTTTGAATATGGACATTGAGACGCCAATCGACATGCTGATGCAGAAGGATCACCGTGTCTGCAGTGCTCATTTCGATAAGGACGACTTCATCATTCCTAAAAGAGCTGCTGACCCAAAGAACCAAAAGAAAGTGTCATTGAAGAAGAATGCTATTCCACGAGTGCAGCAAGTGGCTACGGGTAGACTTGAGGTAAAGGTGTTTATGCTTATTTGTCGTGTTATATGATTTTTCACAATGATGGGTTTTCATGCCAAAACAAAGACCCTGGGTTCTATTTTCGCCGGAATAGCACTTTAACGACTTCAAGGACAGTGCGGGACGTCCGACTCTGGACACTCCAGGCGGTGCGCTGGGTGCCTATGTGTTGTCCGGCCAATCAGCCTGCTCTGGTCTAAGACGACATTTAATAACAAATAATTTGGAACACTGAACAGATTTGAACAGAAAGAATACTATTAAAGTAGGCCTATAGCAAAATAAATAAAATAAATAACCAAAGATTGCAGTTGGAGGATGCTTGCAGGTAGGAAAAAACCCTCAACTTGTTTTGTGGTTTAGGCTGACATATTTGAAAATATTAATGTCAAATAAATAATAGTAATTTGAATAGTTTGGTAGCACCAATCAGTGTTCTAGAAAAAACGGTGCCGGTCAAAGTGACCTGCATAGGTTTCATTTTCGGTCAAATATCATATTATCGCTTCTTATTAGGCTATGTAGCTTAAATAATGACCTAATCATGCCATGTAGAATGAACATGTTTAATAGTCTAACTTTCACATAGATGGGAAAAAACATAAAGGTCGGATTCGCAATAACGAGTCATAGTGTTATTGCGAGTAGCGTATGTGTCTGCGCGAGAATGGCAGGGTGTGTGTGACGTCACCGAGTGAGTAGACGAGCGAGGAGAGCAAGCAGTAGCGTGTGTGTCAGTCTACTGAAGGAACAAACGAGTCCGGTTGTGTGTAAAGGACCCAGCCTGTCAATAATCGGAGGCAGCTTCATTCCGACCTATAAGCAGACCAACTGCCGGTCAAACACACAAAACACTAGAGACAGTGATCACACAGGCTATTTTGGCGCGCTTGGCCCGCTCTGGATAAATGTCGTTCATATCGCATATGAGGACTTCGCAGGCTGTGGAGAAATGCAATCCTCCGTAGCCACGGCCACAGAGCGCTGTCATCACAGCGAGGGCATCTCGTTGCAGACTATTATTTAGACAGAATATTAGCTCATTTCAATCTGACAATTTGATTGGAGGGATACAATTTTGTCTGACATTTAATTTTTCTATTGCCGGACTACGGAATCCCTGGCACTAACAGCTAATATCACGTGGTTGGATCTCAACTGGAAGGATAAGTGGAGTTAGAAAGGGCATGTCGCGCTTCTGCCTTCTCACACTGCGAGACAGGTTTGTGGTTTTGAGTGTTTCGATACGCATATCGTTGCAGCCCTAGTCGTTTGTAGGTTCTAAAATTAAAAACTGTCGCTGACATTGCTTATATAGTGGTGTGGTGTGTCGGTGTGTGGTTGTGTGTGTGTGTGTGTGTGTGTGTGGTGTGTGTGTGTGTGTGTGTGTGTGTGTGTGTGTGTGTGTGTGTGTGTGTGTGTGTGTGTGTGTGTGTGTCTGTGTGCCACCTGGCCTTCACTCCTTTCTGAATAGCTGCCTGTAAAGGGTTGACAAGATAAGAAGGAAGAAACACGAGAAGAATCCAACTCAACAAGCCAATATGCTGTCGTGCATAAAACTCAATTACAACAACAAGTAAGAATTCAGTTGGCCTAATTCACTATTTAAATGATGGTACTTTTACTGTAATGTATCATTGCAACAGTCTTTATATTTACTGTTAAATTGCATACTTTTGTGGGACTACTGCCTGTCTCTAAAAACCACCCCTTATAATCGTTCATCGTAAAGGGTGCAACAAGATAAGAAGGAAAAAACAAGAAGAATCCAACCCAACAAGATGACTCTTTGACGAGAAATTAAGGAAGAAAATAACCCTGTCTATTAAAGAATCATGTGGACAGTACAAACATGCTTACTCTGAGTATTCTGAGGAGACTGTATACAGTAGATTAGCTTTACCTGCCTATTCACCATTCAGTCTGTACATTTTCTTTCTCCGTACTCTTCGGATGAGGTGAGCCCAATACATGTCTTCATCTTGGGTGAATGACGTCAATGCATTCCTCCTGCACAGGTGAGGTAGGACCGGCAACGCAACATATTTCTCTCTCCTCGTCTCCTCCTCCGCCCCCAATAAATGGAATGCAGCTTGAGTCGTATGTTCATCCACTCTCTGGTTGAGCTGCTCTGCAACCGACTGAGAGGCTCAAGAGTCAGAAAAGGATCGACAAAATGATGAGAGAACTCAACAGAGTTTGCTGCCAACACGGCCGCGTTTCTTATGCTGGAGGTCCTCGTCAGGGAGGTAAGCTGACTAAATGTATGAACTCTAATATGGAGAACGTTTCATTTCTTTGGTAGAGATACTTTTGTTGACGTTGAAGTGCCTTTAGCATACTCTTTAACGTCCCGGAGGAAGGGACACCGGTGGTGAGGTGTGTGTGGACGTGTGGAGCTCTGGCCGAGCAGCGATTGATGACCGCGACCGAGACTTTTGTCCAAGGAGTTAAACTCCTCAGACTCTTAGCAGGCTATTTAACGCCACGTTGTGTGCCGCGTTTCATGACCAACATCGCTTATTATAACGCTCATACACGATGAGGGTAGAATATAAACTCTTACAAAGTTCCTTGGGTCGTAACCATGGGGGTGACACGCCCCTCCTTTCGTTGGCAAATTGGTTAGCAACAAACAGAGCATTTTTCTCTAACAGTGGATAAAATAGAGTAGATTACTATGTTGAAGATCATATACGACATATTGCAGCTTTGAAACAACAAAAAATAATTGATGACGATTTTGGTTCTCACTACCTCTTTTAGCAACAACAGATCACGGAAAACATAGGGTACAATATTAATAGTTTTGCACTATATTATATGATATTACAAATACTACTCGCAGTTCATATTTCTGAACTGTAGTCAGACAGAAACCATTTGAAAAATTCCACCCAGATGGATAAACCGCCTGGGTTACATTACACGAGACACAGGTCAAAGCATAGGTTTGGTAAGGACAAGCAAGTATTTCTTAGTGGATTGGCTCCTTGTACTGTTCTGAGATAGAAGTGAAAGTTGGAAGTGTTTTGGTGGAAGTGGCAAGTTTGGTATATACTGTTATTGAACATTGTTCACATTTTAGAGGGTATCTGCAGGATTTCAGCAAGTGCAAATTTTTAAAGACTTTTAATACCACCTTGAATGAAATTTAAGACCTAAACAACACAATGGTGGGGTCGGCAACTAGACCCGAGCCAACTTCAGATCGGAGACGTCCTTCCAGCCGACTCTTGAATTCTTGCAGATGCCTGCATCATGTCGCAGACTAGCGTGTAGCAAACTAGCACGAGATAATCGTACGTTTATATATGCAGCTAGAGCGCAAGAAAGAAGCCTCTCTACATGTCCTCCCTCTGAAAAGGATGACCGATAAAATAGTAAAAAATATATATTCCTGCCCGACAAATTTAAGAGTTACAGTTTTAAGACCAGTCACTATGACATTTGTAAACGAATTAAAAGTACTTTTTTAAGGCCTTAAATATAGAAACATGGAAATCTTTAACGCACTTTTTACAGCGACTTTTGAGAGGATGTCGCGGACACACCCCTGAATTGTAGAGAATATACATAGCTACCCGACTATGACTCTATGCTAAGACAGGCAGCTCTTGCTAGGCATACTCCGCGCAACTACCACGTATTTCACGCCGTGGGTGACTTCCAACATTTACACAATCACCAGAAACGCTTAGCTCTATTACTTGAAACTTTGAGGTTACATCTTTCCCCTCAAGTTACATATGCTTTAATCAAAAAAGTGAATAAGGAAGTGTGTGCTGTTCCAACATCCAACCATAGTTTACCCTCTTGATCTCAGACACCCAGGTGGGCTGTGTGTTTGGGAGGAGCTGTGCTGCTTGTTCGCTCCAGCCAAACAGTGAGACGATTCCTCCACTTGAAGCAAGATTCTTCAAAAAACTGATAGGAAAAAGCCTGAGGTCCACTCCTACTACGATGACCAGGACCGACTGGGATACCAGGACCCTTTCTACAAGGGAAGGACCTCCTGTTCATGACCAGATCTCAGGGGCAGACGCATCCCTCACATCTGACCAGGGTGAACCTCCAGGACCAGGGCAGGTACTGTGTTACGCCAGCACTTCACAGAACACACCAGGAGACCCTTCCGTCACCCTGACGACGAGAGGTGATCTCAAGTCCTGATTGTCAGATCCTATTTTAAAACAATTATATTTTTATAATGCAACTCACTGACGGGTAGTTTGAACCCATCCACAAAGAAATTATATTTCGTTTTTAGCAAAAATAAAATGTGACATTTCCAATGCGAATTAAACCAATGTCAAAACAAAGTCGATGCAGAAAAGCTTGGTATAGTTGGCTTTATATTTTCATTAAAGTACAGTTACAAAGATCATAACTCAGTGAAGGGTCCACTTACACCTCCACAAAGCTTTACTTTTCAAAATATTAGTACGTCCTACAAATCTGAGACCTGTGTTTTCTTCAACACAAAATAAAAAATGCAACGTTCTCCATGTCAGTTGTGTGTGTATTTTGGGTATTATTTCTATGTAACGTTCTGGTTCGTGAGCAATAATGCCTTAAAAACGCCATTGATATCCAGTAGCAATGCCAAATGCAGCAAACCAAATGAGGCATGGTTACTTATTAGTTTTTCTTGTTTTAATGTGGGTGCCATGTCGTTGCAGCTCCTGATCCTGCGCGTATAAAGTGGACATTGGGCTAGTGAACACACTGTCACCTGTAAGTCTCGGAGAATCTACCCAAAACCACAGCTCACCTGGTCTGTCAGTCCTTCGCCCGGCTACTTGTCTCCTGCGAACCCAACTGTGGACCATATAAATTACCAGGGACTCTATGACTAATCAGCGGCTCTCCTTAAGGACTGTTAACAAAGGCACGCAATCGACTACTGCTGCTCAGTCCAAAAATGAACACAGTGCAAGGAAGCCACGATGAGTATATTTACCGTAAGTCTTGAGTTATCATATAGGAGACACTAGTCAGTGTAAAGTGTTGATTAGAACTGTTTCTAATTCCAATTTAGGAGTGTTAAAAATTAAGGGAAAACCGTCCAAACTCGCTTAAAGCAAACTATTAAGAGGGAACTACAAAGTCTGTTTCGGTATTCCGCTGAGTGAATTTTGGCGACAAGAAAAGTTGGACTATGACATCATTGGTCACGGATTTGTGTTCTCCATTGCGTTCAAATTTAGGAAAAAATTGAGCATAGTCCAAAATCACTGCAGATTCATAACAATATCATTTATGTCTGTCTGGTCCACTTGTGTCTATCTGAATCAGCTTCCAATGGCAAGTGCCTCAAGAGTGAGGTGTACTCCTTGTTAACGCCTCGGGGGCTCAACGGACATCACCTGGACTTCAACCACAAACCAGACCATTCCTCAGAAAGACCAAGCAGGAACAGAGAAGGTGGTGGGAAACAGCTGTGGGCAGCCGCATGTAAAGACCTGTCAGAATCAGGCAGCCTCCTGCTGTATGTGACCCTTCATCAGCCAGAGTGAAGGGAACTTACAGGTGTACTCTCAGGTACGCAGAACGAAGAGGACGTAACCACATGACTGAAGATACTGGAGAAGACCCCCTTAAATTTTAACAAAAGGGGTGGTTTGGCCTCTGGGTGAAAAACAAAATAAAAATCAGTGTCGACACTAAACATCTGTTGGTGTGAAAGGCATTATCGGGCTTACCATACTTGATGTCAATGTACATTGTCTTTTTTTTGTTTTTACATTTTTTCATTACGATTAACTTTAGACATTTTTGGGTAAAAACTTTGGTTGACGATGTTAATGTTAACGTGGAGCTACTTGAATGGTATATTTTGCACCCTATGGTTGTTGTTATTATTATTCTACTATTAATAATTGAAAAATAATAATAATACATCAAATTATTATTCATTATGTAAGAAATAATCGACTCCCTTCTCTGTTCTACAGAGGATTCCAATAGAACACATTGCGATCACATTAGGAAGTCATCCTTCAGTTAATCCTTCAGCTATCGTCATCAGTATCATCATCTGGGCTAAATATTAATGTACACATCTTATTCACTGTTGATTTCTTCAAGAAAGTTGGTGAGGTTATTTTCTGGTAATTTATTCGTATTTGTGGGACTGCTGTGGGTTTTACATATATGAGGAGATGAAGCCTGTTACTAGAACAAAAAAAAATTTAAATTGTTTCTTAGGAAGAATAAAAGTCAAACTAAAGAAAATGACAAAAGGTAAGCAACTCGAAAAGCCCTCCAATCCGGTACTTCAACCATCATCATAACACCAAACTGCATTTTATTCTCCGAAAGGTATAACAATTGCTTTCCCCAGAGACCATCTGGTCAGATTGAACCAGGTCCTTCTATGAGGAGGCACGGCTGGGACAAGGACTGAGGAGGCGTCTGTGTTAATGGGAGTTAAACCTTCCTGACTCTATCACTGTACCCTGTTGACATAGCAGGGGTTTGACTCATCATATGTTTCTATTATTAGTCATTAGAGAGTTGAAGTAGGGCAGGGCGATTGAACTGCTGGGCCTAAACGGCCACATCCAAGCCCATCCATCTTTTGGCATCCGGCAGCAAATTATGTAGCAGACCGAAAACAATCAAGATACATTTTTCCCAAAAGCTGTTTCTGAGAAAGGGATTGAGCGCGGTTTCAATTTAGTCCAATATTGAAACTGTTTTATCCACCCGACAAAATATTATTTAGCATTAAATGGGTTTCCCTTTGCTTGTAATATCTAACTTTATTTCTTTCTTTATATCTGTCTTAAGATCATCTAGCGATGTCCCAGACTGCTTGGAGAAGGACATCTTGGTCTCCCATCTTCATACCTCTCCTCTTCTACGAGCGCTGGTACGTTCAGCCAATCATTTGGTGGTCTCGTTGTAATTGCTAATACCACTACCAGATGCCTTTTTTGGTTCATATATATACTGTTCATCATCTGTTGAATCTTACAGTTACTCTCTTTGTCTACTAATTCAATGTTGTCTTAGCACACAATCTATATAATAGTTTATATGCTGTCGCTACTCTTATTGCAGTAGAATGTCAAAGGAATCTTAATGCCAGTGAGGTTAACAATATTGTTGAACTTGTATGTTTGAGACACAGCCTGCAGGTCAAGCAACATTCTCAGCACCACATTCCAGCCCCTCCAGGCTCCCCTCAAGGTGGACATACAGCCTGCAAAACATCCATATAAAACAATTTGCAAGATGACGCAAAACAGTGCCTCGGCCTCATTCACCGGGAAATGGGTCAGACTGCATATTGCAAGAAGTCCAAACTGCGGGCAGCATGGTGCAGCAAGCAAACAAACCTAGGCGCCTCAACAAAAAATACAAGGAAGTCATTTCTGGATTTCTGTCAGAACGGGACAGCTGAACCCACTCCCTACTCCTCATGAATGAGGTGGATTGGAGAGGGCCCTCTGTTTTTAAGTTCTTAGGTTGGACTGGCGGAGGACCCGTCATGGGGGAGGAAACCCACCGCCTCGCCACAGCGGTAAGCCCAACAACGCCTCTACTTCCTCAGGGAAAGCTGAAGATGGTCGAGACTCCCTCAAGACTTCCTTGGCAACTTTTCTACCACTACAGTGGAGGATGTGCTGACCTGGTTTTAACTGTTTCTGGTTGCCCCGCGGCCCAGCTCGCCTACCAGTGCAGAAGAAGGAGGCCCATACAGCTGGCAGAAAGAAATCATTGGGGCCATCCTTTCACAAGACCAACGCCAAACTTTGTACACCTTCCTGCTGGCATGCGCGATTGAAAATCATTCCTTCCAGGACCATCTACACCCAGCACACCACCTTTTTCAACCAAAATGCCCCCTGGCGAGAAAGATATTAAGGTCCATTCCAGGCCAAAAACTAGCAGGCTGGCCACAGTCTAAACCCCCATGCAGTCAGGCTGCTAAATTGACAGTCTGCCCCCCCCCCCCACCCACACACACACAACCACACACACCCCATTGGACCCCCCTCAGTCACATTATCCTCCCATTACACCACCATAACTATGACCTGAACTTTTGCATTGCTGCTAAACACTCAAACAAAACCCCACACCTAGGCCAGGGTTGTTTCATCTATTATTCATGCAACGTAAGCACTTTAGCTGGTTATTGGGGAGTCTATGGGGTATTTATGAGCATTTATGGAGTAGTTATTATGTGTAAAGTACGGGAAGTTGAATGCATTTGAATTCATGGAGATTCAATTATTCTTTGAGCACTTATAAATATTGTGGAAAAACTATAATAACTACCTGCCTTGTCTTTTTGCCTCTAACAACATTTCATTGTTTATTCTGTAAACAAATGACAATTAAATACTGAACTGAAACTGATCCAGCCCTCCAAGCTCCCTTCTAGGTGAAACACAGCCTGCCGCAGGTGAGTTGCTGTTAATTGTATGTTACAGCTACAGGTCAGGTAATTTAATACCAATTATATCCCAATGTTTCTAATCCCAATGAAGAGGTCAGGGTTTTGCATTTTCCATACTAATGGTTTTCAATTCTGATTCTGTCCTCTGAGTTCCTTCTGCTGGAACAGAGTCTGCTGCTATGTTGTCCCGGTGGTCTTCATCTTGAAATGGACTGGAGGATATATTCATTCTGCACCAGGAAAAAGACTTCGAAACAAGGTCAAACACGTGCACAATTTTGATGGGTTACACGGAGGCAACTTCCACCACAACAACAAACAACAAACAACAACAAAGCCTTGGTTGGCACACCAAAGGAGCACACGTTCCAGGAGAGGCAGAGAACATGTATCCGGATTAAGCGAATTTCGAAGTTTTTCTGATAAACACCAAATATATTGTATGTTTGCTCACCGTGACAACAAGGTGCATGGTTTCGTCATGCCTATTTTATTCCCGCACTATTTTTCTTCTACATTGAGATTATGTAACAAGTCCATGAAATTTAATTACATGTCTTTTAGTGTTATGAAGGTGGAGTAAAGTTGTACGAACAATGAGTCTCCTATATGTTGTCTTTTAGTCTACCGTGCAAGTCTGGGAAACTTGGGGCTTCTACATATCTGATTTTTAAAAAACAAAAACTCCGACCTCCATGGATTACTACTATTATATATTTTACAACTAAATAGCTTATTATTAATAACGTTCATTATCAAACCATTTTTCAAATATTTTCAGAAACGATGTAAGTAATGAAGTGCGTAAAATATGGTTTCCACATCATGTGTGTACATGATCACAAACGCATCATCACGCAATGGGTGCTGTGCAGTTGTTTATGTTCTTAACTGTTACATTCAATGGTGATGTCTTGTTATGTTAGCATGACAAGTGTTTTGCCGGTGTGCCCTTATTTTGATAGAAACCGACTCATTGGTTTCTTGTCTGTGCTGTTTGTGTCCAAAGGAAGTTTAAGTAAACAGTAAAACCATGTCACAATCAGCTCTCGTAGTTCCCATTTTAGTGTTTCCCACACCAACATTGGAGACGAAGATGGAGCTTCTTGCACTCTTCCACCCAAAATACCACCTATTTCCTTGCACACACCAGGCGAGCCTCCTATACCTTCGGACTTCGTTCGGCTGAGGTCTGTTGTGAGAACATTGCATCGCAGCTCTTTCGGAACTTGGACGAAGCCGCTAGGCAGACTGCGGATCTGTACAGAGCACTCCTTGTGCATTGTCGCGTTCACCGAGGTACAGCGCATTATTCAGACCTGGGACACGGATGAACACAGTACAAGCCGTGACTTAAGAAAGCTACCTTGAAGCACCTACTTTGCTTTGCTCGCAGACGGTTTATTTCTCCACCGAGTAGTGTTCTTGGCTAGCTCTGGCAAGCAAAACACAAGCGGGTTGGAGTCAGTCCTACAGACTTAATAGCCAAACTCTCCGTAGCGCTTAGCGTTTTCTGTTGAAGCTTTGGTGATATGGAGGAGGAACGACAATGATAAGGGACACAGCTCGCTGGACATTGTGCAAACCCAGTCCACCCAAAATTTATTCTAAGGGCAGAAGAATTATGTCCATCTGGTGACGAATCTCGACTTCTCTCGGAAGAGCGTTCTGGCGTGAACAGTCAGCCTTTGCAATCGAGGACAGTGCTACACGGAGCTGACATCACAGCTAGCTTTTCCCACGCACTTTCCCTCAGCCCCGCCGTTCAACTCGAAGCGATGTGCGGAGTGGATCCCTGTAGTGCGTCTCCACCTAGCCCCTGACAGTCAGGTAAACTATCGTGACCACAGGGTATCATAACTACACAGCCCGCACCACGTACAAAGACCCAGCCGCACGTCGGTCAGCCTGTAGGCAACTGTAGGCTTCCCCTTCACAACATGAGCAGAGCCCCAACATATGCCGCCAGGGGAACAGAGCTACTGCCAGCGCTTCGTTGGAAAGAACCACTTTGCCACAAAGTCTGTTCGGTTCTGACCACGGCTTGTGCGTGCACACTGGACATGGCATAATATTGTAAGATACTCTCCTTAATTTCCCACCTCAGAACGCTCAATTCATCAGATGTATTCTACCACGACACTGTGCTATTCTCTTACACAGAGTCCATCGTTTCTGTGTTCGAGATTAAATAGTTATTTTTTCTTCTGTTCATTATTGAAAATCTAAAAAATTTCACTATTAATTATAGCCGAAATGTTCTATAACGTAACTCGGACATTATCTCTTAAATAAGGAGTCCAAAACAACAATCAAACTTGAAAATACCAAAAAAAGACAAGCGTCAACAAGACTGATCCATAAAACATGGCAGCTGTAAATATTCACGGATCCACCGCCAGTAAAAATTGGGAATCAGCATGTACATTGCATATTAGGTCCACATACCAATACAAGCTTGTGCCAACGTATCTGTTTATCTTCTTGATCACCCCCATTCTTGCATTTCTCCACAACTGTAACCGCTCTTACTATCAACGCCAGACAGAGTCTACTTGTCGTTGGTGCGCGTAGTGATGGGAATGTTCCCAACGTCCAGGATCGAAAAGAAGCATAGTGCGTGCCTAAGCTCCCGCTCTACAATCAGTTCTAGGTGAACGGATACTCATGCTAAAATTACCTACAGTGCCAGTGCCATGCAGCGTCTTACAAAGTCAGTCCAGTCTCAAAGTAGGGTGCTGTATTTTCCTGTGCCTGTCAGCAGAGCGAACACATTCCACAGCTGCAGACCGAAGAACGACACAGATCATGACAGCGCTGGGGCAGTGGTGCCGGTTGTCAATGTGATTCACGGACTGCGTCTTGTTTACTGACGGGGCTGCGTCGATCATTCCAGGGAACGGGTAAGTCTGGACCGAATATAAACCGTCTCTCATTGGCAGAATCCTAATGATCAAGCAGTCTCTCTTGTGTGTTGGTTTCTATATGCTTTGATATTTGGACACTAGCAGCAGAACTCAACTCTATAATCATTTTACTTTCTTAAAACACTATAGCACTAGTTTACTAGGAGAGTGTGTGTTGAACACATAAATAAATGAAAGGGTAATATACAGAAAAGTGTCATTGTACACTTGACTCAATATTCTCGAAACCTTTCACTCCTATAGACAATTACTAGATTCTCTGTATAATTTTTTGACCCTCATTTGAACTTGCTCATCTAGAAACCAAAGCTCCTGTCTTCTAAAGATCAAACCCAGGTTCTATAATCTTAGGGTCAGGCTTGTGTGAGAGAAGGTTGAAATAAAGAGGCCTGGAAGATAACGTGTGTTGCTGGCATGCTCTGATAACAAAAAACAATAATGAGATTTGAGAGTGTCTAAATAGGCCATGTATATGAGTGATTCAGAAGATATTTAAATTAATGTAGTGATTTAAGGGGCGTGTTCACACA
>OLKM01001732.1:0-10261 GCA_900291075.1 Melanogrammus aeglefinus
GACATTGCAGGGCACAGACCAGCTGTAGTTGGTTGAAGGCCCCTTTGGTAAACTGAGCAGAGCCCAGGTCCTGTGTTTTGCGAGGTTGTGTGGCCGTTTATTCAGCCTTCACCAACTAACACTTTCTGGTTCACAATGGCCCATGCCTGTGCGTGCAGATCAGGGGAAGTTGGATGCCGACGGGACAGGATTGAGACGTAGGAGACAGCAGATGGATGGGATGGGCCCTGGAGTGATGGTTTTATCCACCAAATCTCTCTCCGCCAACGGTTGTTGGAGGAAATCAATGGGGATTTAATCACTGATTAAATGGCCGATGATACAGAAATGCTGACTGTGTAGCTTAATAAGCTGCTACGTGTCTTTTTTTTTTTTCTTTCATGAGAAGGCATGCTCTATAGGCCCATTTTGAAAGTTATTCCTTTTTGCGAAAGAAGGTGATTCATTATCGAAGCGAACTATTCTCTTGAGGGGTAAACATTGCCAATACTCCTGAAATGAGCATTAGACTGTAATGACATCCAAGACATGATATGAATGTCTTGTGTTGTACAAAACTTAAGCGTTAAAAAAATAAATAAAGATGCAGGATCTTTTTCTTGGTGGGACCTTTCTTCCATACGTGTACAGCCCAGCTGTCTTCTGAGGCTGGCCCTGAATGACCTTGTGATAGTCATTGACCAGATATTCCCAGAGCTCCTCTCTAAAACCAGCGTCTGTTGCATTACACACAGTAATAGCCATTATATGAATGAGACACATATATTCCCTCTGTAATGCCTGTGATTCTTGTATTGTTTGGTCTTTGTTCCTCTTGGGTTCTTTCCACCCTTGCCTGTTTTTTTTCATTCTCATCATTAGTTTTTTTCAAGTCTTACTTTCTTTGCATTTAGGACATAAACCGCGTTATATTTTATGATACCACTTCACTCACTCACTCACGCACTCACTCACTCACTCACTCACTCACTCACTCACCTCACGTCACTCACTTCACTGCACTCACTGCACCACTCACTCACTGACCACTCAATCTCTCTCATAGGACTTGTTTTTACACAGTTATTCATGTGTCACATTGTTTTGCCTGTTTCAAGTGTAAACTCAGCTTTGTATATCTGTTCTCTTTGTATTTTTATACAAATTGTCAAGGTGTTCAAATGTATAATTCACACATTGTAACCAGAGGGTGCACTTCTGTTCCAGAGAGGTGAGTGTTCATTAAGGCACCGCAGCTGAGTTCCTACGGTCTACCACCAAAGAAGATACCACAGTAGACTGGCATTGATCAAGTCGGGAAAGCATTAGATCGCATGAACCTAGAGGCCTGGGCACAAAAACAAGTAAGCAGGGAGAGGGCTGTTTTGTGTGATAAAGAGCCATAAGATTTCTCCACCGCTATTGACAATAAGGTCCTTTTTTTTCCAGGATTTGATTGTACTACACTAAAAGTAGGTCAATGAATGTCTGTCACCTCATCCCATAGGATTCAGATTAAAATAGTTCACAAGCCACCTCTTTAATTACAGAACGTTTTCAAACGTCTTTTATGTAGTGAAATGGCCCGTGCCGCATGGCCTGCATGTGCAAGAAGGGAACACCAATTAGGAGTCATTCATACCTCCATTGTATTGAGCAGTCTTATTTTCAGAGAGCGAGGGGAGAAAGAGAGAAGTAATCGGGACATGACAACACACAATGGCCCAATACCCCAATGTCCGCACTAACCGGATTCACAGACTTTTCTGCAACGTTCTCCAGCAATAATTAGTTAGGCTTTAGGGCTGTCCCAAATGTCCGAATTCAGAAAAGGGCGTGATGGTTTTTTAGTCACACCTGAACGAGCCCCTTTCCGTGAGTCTGCAATCAGTGCAAGCTGCCAGACCTCACCTAAGGGAAATTATCCACAGTTCAAAGCGTTGTGACGTTTACCGCGGAGAACCATAGGGATATCCGGAAATTAGGAAGGTTAAACAACAACAGAACGCTACACTTTCAATGCGCGACGCCTGGGGGGTATTCCTATCAACAGTCGCTAACCGAAGGCGGCGCTTAGATTTGATTAAGCCCCAGTTAGAAACTAACGCCAACTTCCCACTTGATGGCTAGAAGCAATTACATCAAAGCAGTTAAGCTTGCTCAGGTTAGTTTCAAACCGGGCTACACCGATATTCGGGTGGATTACGCTGCTGGCTCACGAGAATATGTAACCCAGTCCAGATCCGTGAATGTCGAATAAATGGGTTCAAAATGTCAGAAAAAAGGACGAGCGGGGAATCTTTTCCAGCAGCGACACAGAAGGTGCTTGTAATTGGTGAGAGGAGTACAAGCATATAAATAACTCAAAAAGGAAACACCTTAACCCATTCAATTAAAAAACGGGGAATCCGCCTGGCAAAAAGAATTCCCTTAAACACTCACGTTAACGGAACTTCTAGCCAAAAGAAGCGAGGCTAAGTGAAATTAAGGCCGGGCTTTGCCTTTAGCTTGGTGTAAGGAATTACCACCACAGATGAGAATTTAGGAGAGAGAGAGAGAGAGAGAGAGAGTAAAAGAAGATGGGTGGTAGTAAGGATACAGTGTAAATAAGATATATCATATATATAGTGCGTAGATATCTCTACGCTAGGTACACTCTGGCCCAGTTAGAAGGAGGACGATCGGGCCAAATCCAAGTGTACAAGACTCTACTATCTTTCAACAATCTTTTGCCTATCCAGTAAGGCTGGGTAAAATAATGATTAATCTAATCATATAATATGTTCTCTCGATTAAATTTCGATTCAGAATATTTTTTGAAATCGATATATTTCCATAAAAAAAGAAGAAGCACAATACTCACTTATAAATCTAGAAGCGAGTATGCCTAAATTGTACGCCCTTTTACAGTTTTGGTCATGTTATGAATTATTCCATTTTCTTCTGCAAATTTTAGCTCAGGAACAATACTATATAGCAATGGTGGTGTAATTCCCTTTTGCTAGTTAATTCATTTTTAAAATGGTTAATTCTAAAATAATATTTAGGTACTTTTGTCAATCTGCAACGATATATATTGAATCGATATCGAAGCACATTGAAATCAATATCAAATCGAATCGCAATTGATATCGAATCGAATTCGAGAGACCTAAAGAATCGAATTGAATTGTGAGGTAACGTCACAGAGAGCCAGCGAAAAGCACAAACGACGACTGGAGAGTGACTTTGTCAAATGTGCCCCAGAGAACAGTGATAGTCAACTTGTTTTTTGACAGTCCCATTGACATGAACTCATGTGTATGAGTATGGTGGTGGCCCAATGAATGCATGGTGAAAGCATTATGGTAGACATCATTTGATGTCATGCCTTGTCCTACGGAAAGGTTGGTTGAGGTTGAGGTAGAGGTTGAATCTCACACAATACCAATACACTACATCGACATGTAGATTGCCATGGGCAGAATAGAGTATATTTTGAGGAATAGAAGTCTTCCGTACCTGGGGGTATGGTGAGCTTGGTTCGGTATGGTAATATGGCATTGGTATAGGGCTTTAAAAAACGGTTTTTCCCTTAAAAACAGGATTACCGGAAGTTAACATTTCAAGACAATCACCAACCTTGTTTCTAAAGCATACTTTGTCAAAATCCACCGTCAAACAGACGTTTGGGAAATGACGTGTGTACCGCTTTAAGGCCCAGCCTGCCTTGGAGAGAGGCTGTTGAAGAAAGGCAACTTGGTCAAGTTGGCGATACCGATTTTCTTGAGCCGATATTTGGAGCCGATAATACCCTGGAAATCCAGAGTTCTCGCGAGAGCACAATTTGAATTTGCTCAGCGAGTCACTCTGGGAACGAGCAATATACTTGTGTATACTCTGGGCCTCCCCAGGCCCAGAACATTAATCAATCACATCGATGTATCAATATAGGCGGGCCAAAAGCGTTGCTGTTTTAGCGATCGGATACGGCAAGAGTCTTATCTATTGGTTAGCTCCACTGGTCTGGATACGTCACCCCTTGTATTCTTCTGATTGGTCGTAGTGTTATCCAGTGATATTTTCAAATGCATCCTTGGTGCCACCCCTCGAGTTGGGCCATTTTCATTACTCGTTGCCAGACCCTACAAGCTTTCTAGATGTGGGTCTTGATATTCCCAGGCTTTAGCCTCCCTAAATTTACATAACAAAAGTGTACAAATGTCTCTAATTTAAAAAAATTAACAATTTAGTTGAAACTGTCTGTAAATCATGGCCGAAATAAATTAAAATAAAATAAAAAAAAAATCGGCCGACACTGAAACAAAACACGCAAATATTGGCCCATAATATCCGGCACACACACACACACACACACACAACACACAACACACACACACACACACACACACACACACACACACACACACACACACACACACACACACACACACACACACACACGCAGCACACACGCGGCAGTGGTTGGCAGTCGTCGCTGGCAGCAGAGCAGAGGGGGCTTGTTATTGGTAGCGTGAGTTCACTAGTAGCTCCACAAGATCATGGTCTCTACATTCTGGATTGTCATGAGGTAGCCAGCCGGAAAGTGCCAAGTATTTGGTTGAAATCAAAGATTATTGGTACATTGCATAAAATAAGTTGTTATTTTTGTTAAAGTTCTGAGCCAGGCACACCATGCACACGCACACACGCAACGGCACACACATTTATTCACATTAGGTTGGAGACACTGTGTGCACAGTGTGTGCAGTTTCCAAGGAAACGGGGCCTTCTGATTCTGAGAGCCAGAGCGGAGTCGTGGCTATTACTGGTGAAAAGCGTGTTTATCTCTTGATTCTTGGAGCCTTGGTTATCTTTAGGGTTGAGGGCTTAAGGGTACGAATGCCAAAATGATACAGCCAGCAAGAGAGAATAAAGTTATTGTTTTTCATTGCTCTGTTTTATGTGTGGCAATATTTTTGTATTTCTGTTTCATGATATGGTGGTGTGTATTTTTGGGGTTATATTATGTTTGATTAGATTAGTTAGATTAGATCAGTACTTTATTCATACCATAGGCCGGGGCACTCATAGGTGTAAGTAGGCAGACCGGGTTACATTATTGATGTGGGATTGAAAGGACAGTGTGCTGTCAAGGATGACAACCAGACCCTTAACCTGGGGGGAGGTTGAGATGGAGGAGTTATCAATAGTGAGGGAAACGTTTTGGATAAGGTGGATTTGGTACCAATGGGAGAGCCAGAGCCCTGGGTAAGCGCTGAAGGAGGGGGTGGACTAAAGGATTTGAGTTGAATGAACTGAGTGCGGCCAGAGAGGTAAGATGTGAACCAGTCTAAAGAAGTGTGGGTGATCCGTACGGAAGATAGCCTGTTGAGGATGGTGTGACAGAGGGTATCAAAGGCTGTTGAGGAGGGTGGTGTGACAGAGGGTATCAAAGGCTGTTGAGGAGGATGGTGTGACAGAGGGTATCAAAGGCTGTTGAGGAGGATGAGGACGGTGAGGAGTCCAGAACCATTGGGGGGTCATTGGTAATCCTATGCTGTTTCAGTGCTATAGAGTGGGCGGAAACCGGACCGGAACTGTTCATACCGGTTATTGTGAGATAGGTAGGAATGGAGTTGGGAAGCAGTTTTCTTCAAGGATTTTAGAGAAGGGTAGATTGGAGATAGGACTGAAGTTGGAGGGGTTGGTGCCATCTTTCTTTAAAAAAAAAAATTGGGTTAATGGCAGCAGTTTTGAAGGATGTAGGGACAGTTCCAGTGGTGAGAGAGTGATGATGATCATGGCAGAAATGAGGGGGACCAGAGAAGGGCTTTCAGAAGCTGTGTGAGAAGGGGATCCAGTTGACAAGTGGATGGCTTGGATTTCAGGATGACTTCTGTGATTTCTGAAAGAGTGGGGAGCTGGAAGGAGGAGAGTGAGAGAGTGAGATGCTCAGTCAAGGGATTAATCCAAGGTGCTGATGAAGTGAAAAAGGACGTAATGGAGCTACAGAAGGAGGTTGTGTACAGCTGAGGGTGGAGAGAGTCCTGACGTTTGGTGGTATTGTTAAGTAGGGAGAACAGTGACTTGGAGTTTCCTTTTATTGGCAGTGATTCTGCTGGAGTCGTAGTGGGTTTTAGTGCTGGCAATGCCTCGTCGTCCTCATCCTCATCGTCAAACCGTATCCGGGCTCGGGTCGCAGGGGCAGCAGGTCCAGGGGGGGACCCAGACTTCTCCTTTCCCGTGTCTCATTGACCACCTCTGACGGGGGATCCCGAGGCGTTCCCATGCCAGTGTGGTGACAAAATCTGTACACCTAGTTGTGGGTCTACCCCGAGGTCCCCTCACCACTGGTCATGCCTGGAACACCTCCCTAGGGAGGCGAGGCCGTCATTAGCCACGTTGGCGTTGAATTCTCCCAGCAGAACTACGGAGACCCCTGAGCCCCACACAGGACTCCATTCAGGGTCTCCAAGAAGGACAGGTACTCTGAACTGCCCTTCGGTTCAACATAAACACCTTTCAGAGTTTTCCCTCCAGCACCCTTAAGCATAGGGAGGCGACCCTCGTCTAGTCCACCGGGGTAAACCCCAACACCACGGCGCTCAGCCAGGGATTCATGAGTATCCCCACACACCCGGCGCCTCACAGCCTGGGCATCTCTGGAGGAGAATAGAGTCCAACCCCTATCCAGGAGTACGATACCAGAGCCAAGACTCTAACGGCAGCGTTTGGCAGGACCCAAGTGCACAGACTGACCCCAAGCGTTGAATACAGTTACAAGAGTTTAGTTTATTCAGATGCTGGATCAGCAGGCCGAGAGTAGTCAGCAGGCAGAGGTCGGCAACGGGAGGGCAGATGGGCAGTAGGGGATGGGTGAACAGACAGACCGACAGGGACGTGACGGCGATCGGGAGGTCAGGCAGGCCAAGGGTCGAAAGCAGGGGAGGCAGACTGGTTGATCAGGAGTCGGGGGCAGAGGAGCAGACAGACCGACAGGGGCTGGGCGGCAGGCAGGCAGGATAGTCAGACAAGCAGGGATCAGAGACCAGTCGCGGGAAAGCACTGTGAAACACAAGAGACAATCTGGCAGGGAATGTTTGGAAGGAGCGGACTGATGTAGGGGGAGCACAGGTGAAGGTAGTTGGGTTAATTAGGAGAGATCAGGGTGGCAGGCAGGTGAATGGGAAAACCAGGGACGGATCATGACAAAGACTGTGCATAGAGGGTAGCCCCACCAGATCTAATTGGTAGTGCTCCAGCTCCCTCACTGCTGGCAATGAAGTCCTTCTAACGTAAGATACGGTCATCGTGCGTTTCTTTGTAAATAGTGATATCAGTTTTTTTATGAAGTCGTTGAAGTTGCCGACTTTTGGCTTTTATGAGACGAAGGTCGGGGGTGAACCAAGTGGTGGAGACGGAGAAAGAAACCGATCTGTTTTTCGACAGAGCAAGAGAACTAAGATTATTATGGAGTCCAGCGTTGTAGTGGGAAAGCAGATCATCAGGGATGGATAGGTTGTGGATGTCAGGGAGGCGGAAGGAGTTGATACTTGAAGTGAAAGTGGCGGGGTTGATGTTCATTATAAGCCGCGTGCAGCCGTACCGGCTTGGCCGTGTAAAAATGCCTACAGTAAGGCCCTTAGGATTAAGTGCCTCTGCTAGATGGCTCAATAGATAATAGTTGTGTAGAGAAAGTAGGCCAAGAATGACAAAAGCCTTTCAAAACAATAAGTGGGTTATCTGGTGGTTTGTATTTTTAGCAGTCATGACTCAGGAATGTTCGATATCAGCAAACACATGTCTCGTTGAAGATCAAAGGTTGTCTTTGATGATGTCTGCTGATGCCAACTGCTCTGACTTGTTGGTGAATCTTTGTAGCTTGCCGTTAGCTTCATTTTTGTTCTGGTAGTTACGAAACCTTGTATGAGGGAAGATAGGTCAAATGTACCAAAAAAGTTACCAGTTACCATTCACACTTTTCATCCTTTGAGTATAGGCTTTTGTGTGTGTGTGTGTGTGTGTGTGTGTGTGTGTGTGTGTGTGTGTGTGTGTGTGTGTGTGTGTGTGTGTGTGTGTGTGTGTGTGTGTGTGTGTGTGTGTGTGTGTGTGTGTGTGTGTGTGTGTGTGTGTGTGTGTGTGTGTGAGTGAGAGAGAGAGATGAACTTTCTCCTAATGAGCACTATTTGGTTTGATAATCATCCTAATAGGCCAAGCCCTCAGAGCTGACTTTTAATGAGTTTCAGAATTGTACTGCGTGTATGTTTGGCAGGATAGGGGTAGCCTAATGAACAGCTCCAACTGTTCCTGTGTGTGTGGAGGTATTGTTGGCCTGAATGCAGCAGAACATATTATGTTTAAAAGCGGAATGAGACCGGTATATTGTGTGTGTGTGTGTGTGTGTGTGTGAGGCGGGTGGGTTGAGATTAGACTCCAGGGTGCTTTAGACATTTTTCCTATTAGTGTGCATAGATGAAAATGAGATAAAGGGATTCTTTCTCAGTCTCTGTCCTTCTCTCTTTCTCTGTTTCTCTTATGTCTCGCTCTATGTTCCTTTTCTCTGTTTCTCTTTCCCTGTGTCTCTTTCTTGATCTTGCTCCCTAGGTTTTCGTCTGTTGTGTCACCCCTATACATTTTATTTCAGTGTAATCGGATAGTTTTAGCGGCCAAGTGTTCTGTGTTTTATTTGTGCAGGTGATACATTCTATGGTGCCTCTTTTGTTACTGCAGCTACTATAAAGGCAACGATTATCAGCAAAATTGTCTATTGATTATATTCAGTTCAGTTAATTTTTCTCACTGATTATTATTCATGTTCCATTTCAGATTAATTTGCCTCACTCTCTCGGTGTATCTGTAGAATTGTGTGTGGTGTAGATCATGTATGTGGTGGTGTGTGATGTGTGTGTGTTTGTGTGTGTGTGTGTGTGTCTGTGTGGGTGTGTGTGTGTGGTTGTGTGCTGTGTGTGTGTGTGTGGTGTGTGTGTGTGTGGAGAGGTCACAGAAATATAAATTGGCTTTCATCCAGCATTATGCAGACACTTCTGTCTCTGTTCTATTGCTCCGTTTTTCTCTACTCATCGTCTTCTCCTTTAAATTTTTCTTTTTTGCTTTCTTCTTTCATATCAAACGTCTGTATGTAATGCTGCACCATTAATTGTATATTAAGTGCAATAAATTATCTTCATGTGAAAGATTGCATTTAATTGCATACTTTATTTTATGATAAAAACATAAACAAATTAGACTTTGTACGCAATGACGAATAATTAAATAACAACTGATTAAACTCAGCAATAATAATTGAACCAATAATTTTCTAATTACAATGAATAATCCCAATCCCATTAACGGGCAAATTATCATTTTTGTTCTATTAGTGTATTCTAGGACAGGCCAGTCTTAGCCTTTCATATTAGCATCGTCATATTTTATCTGCATCAACACAACAAAACATATACACCACCACCACCTCACAGGGTATTGAGTATTCCCAAACTCGATTGAGTATTCTTCTATTGAGTGTTTTTACTTAGAGAGTTTCTAACGTTCGTCCCGGTGAAGGCCCACAGCCTGCCGAGGGTCACAACACAACTATGTCAGCATGTTTTTACCATGAGCGTAAAAACTATTACTGACTGGCGCTGTGTGTGTGTTGTGTGTGTGTGTGTGTGTGCGTGGGTGCACAACACAACTATGTCAGCATGTTTTTACCATGAGCGTAAAAACTATTACTGACTGGCGCTGTGTGTGTGTGTGTGTGTGTGTGTGTGTGTGTGTGTGTTGTGTGTGTGTGTGTGTGTGTGTGTGTGTGAGGGACAGTGATAAATGGAGAGGGGGAGAGAGGGAGGACGAGATCAGGATAAAGAGAGGGAGACTCAGATAGGGAGAGATGGTGGACGTGGTTGTTAATGTATGCGTGAAGGAACCTTATGGAATGAAGGTAGGAGGCTCTGAGTAGTACAGTATGTGTACAGTTTGTGTTTTACACAGCAGTTATCTACTTCTTGTGTGCGTGCGTGTGTGTGTGTGTGTGTACAGTTTGTGTTTTACACAGCAGTTACTTTGTGTGTGCATGTGTGTGTGTGTGTGTGTGTGTGTGTGTGTGTGTGTGCCCATTGCATCACCATCAACCACAAAACAGTATATTTAATTTTTTGTGTGTGGTTTATCTGTCCAGCGTGCGTGTGTGTGTGTGTGTGTGTGTGTCTGGGTGTGTGTTTCTATGTGCGTGTGTGTTTTATGTGTGTTCCTTTGTTGCAGCCTCCCACTGGTGTGGTCTTGCTGTGTGGGAGAGTGC